>VZTV01018326.1:0-36925 GCA_013400875.1 Anhinga rufa | reverse complement strand
AAACCACTCTGTGATTCTATGAACTAATCACGGAGCTTTAGGACCAGAGCAGAGACCAAATCAGCTGCAACAATCTTTAGACTAAACTAAGAGGTGACACCCTGTAATCTTAATATGTGAGAGAGGACATGGCACTTCAAAAATGAGTCCTAGGCATGTGCATGCAGAAAATAAATGAGCTATAGGTTCACCAAGCAAAGCTGCTAATCCTAATTAAGTGGTAGGATAGCCATCCTTTGGCTATACTACTCTTATTTCTGCACTGAGATGAGCCCAGTTCTTCAGATTTATGTGATTTATGTGACTATTCCCCACAAATGCTGCAGGAAAGCAGAAGGGCTGGGGAGAAGCTTCACGCCTCCCAAACATCACAATACTCCGTCTCCCACGTACTGCCCATACCGAGGGGTTCAGACACGTCAGCAGCTCAGAGCAATTTCATCTTTGGAAAAGCAGCGTATTTGAAAGGGTAGCCCAGAGGTAAGTTTGGAAGTCAATGGAGGTCAGACCTGGTGATGCTGAAAACAAGGAAGCAGGCAAGCAATGATCAATTACTGAATGACAGTGCGGAGAGGAAATTTCTGTTGTTTCACAACAACCTCCCAAACATGCAAACCCTCGGTATTCACACAGCGACTCAAACAATTGCAACAAAAATGGACTGCAGCTTTGTCCTCTCTTTTGTCGTTCTTGAGATATTAATGTCTTAGTCTCCATTTCCCCCTGAACAGGGAAGCAATGGCTCTAGCAGCTCCCCATTTTACCTGACATATTTAAGACGTCCTGCCAGCCTCACCGAGCCAACATGAACTACTCTTCATTTACCTCTGACTCCCATCAAGCAAGAGCAGAAAAGCTCTGTATCAAGAACAAAAACATGCCAGGCCAACAAACAAGACCCTGCAAACCATGTCATCTTTTCCAGAAAAACATTCTTTCCGTTGCCTGCATGAGCTGGCTTTTACAAAGATACCCACTTCAGTCCCCCTGTGCTATTCCATTTATTTTATGTGGTTTCTTACACATTTTTGAACGTAAATTGCATTTTCTTTTAATTAGAATTAATTTGTAAAACTATTTGCCAGCATTCACACCCTGCAAACATTTGCTTGCTGTCAAGGGCTCCTGAGGACCTCCGGCACCTGTCATCCTCTGCCAACACCATACTTTTCATATGGGCAGGTCTCCAGAAAAAGCTACGGGCAGTTGTAACATGCACCCATCTTAAATTATTTCTCTGATATGCACCAAGGTTCAGAGAGGAGGGTCCATTCACTTTCATTCCCCCTCCCGTGTCTGTATCTTCCTTTCTTGATTCTCCCTTCAAAAATAGATTTGCTCATATTTCTATTGGTCTTGTAAGATCTACTTTGGCTCTACCTCTTCCCATTAGCTAGAAGACCGAGCTATTCAGTCCATTGGTAACTTTTTAAAGCATTTTATCAGTTTATATAATTTTATAATCGATTTGTTATTTTCACTAAAAAAAAAGCAACTGATCAGACACCTAATGCTACTTAAGTGCACATAGATTTTTTTGTGGTTGAATAATAACATCTGTTTTGATTTTCCAGCCACAAAAGTGCGTTTAATCTGGCCTTCCTTTATTTGAACTTTTCACATCTGCTCAGGCCTGCTTCCCATAAACTCAATACCAGATCCTTTCAAAATGTAGGAAATTTACCTGCACCAGTTGTTGTCCTAGCTCCAACGACTTCTTTATAGGAGCCAGATAAAAATGTCAAAAGACTAATAAATATAGTCTTAGTGCACTGTATATTTATTAAACGTTACTATTTATTTTCTCAGTCCCAAATGGTTGGTATTCACAGGCCTAATCCCACAAAACTTATTTTAATGAATGAACTCATTTACTTTTATTGAATAAAGTATGTTATAGGATGGTGCCCCATATTCCACACAAAATTTAGAGAGAAACTTGTACGCAATACACTACATCATCAGCTACTAATTCAATCAATCTGAAATTATAGGGACGGTCAGATGTGCTGTGCTTCCAGCAAATAAAAGAAGTCATAAGAGGGATTTCATACGCCATTTTCAGGGTTATCTCTGAAGACTTGGTAGTGGATTATGAAGTTTGACTTATTCTGATCTCTTCAGAGGTGAGCAAAGTCAGGAAGGAGAACAATCCTAATCAGAAACACTTTGCCTTCTTTCTTACTTTTTTTTTTTAAGTTAGGTGTTTCGTTTCTAGTTGCAGCTCAGATCCCAAAATTTAGCTATGTTTAGTGGTTTTATTTGTTTGTTTGTTTTTAAAGTAAAGTGAGGGGTATTGAACTTCAATGGAAGAAAAATGGGCTGAGGGGTTTTGCCATTGACATCGCCAGGGTGGGAAATGCATCGTGGGTATCAGGCAAATGTTAAGGATCGTTCTTTAAACTCAGAGCTAAACTACAGAAGAATTTTGCTCTGCTGACGTGACCACAAAGATATGCAAAAAAAACATGTTCTCATCAGCCTCTTCATAACATCTTCATCTATTCAGCATTTCTTTCCACTGTTAGAAAGATATATCTGGAGAACTCCTACGTCCCTGGGCCCCATGCAGCTGAGGCTGTGTCTGCAGCAAAACTGTAATATTAGGCCACTTTTCTCAGACAGATAACTCAGCATATAGCTCTTCAAAGCAAAGGAGAGAGCACTGTTTGCAAAGCAGCCGAGAAGCCAGCTTTTCCTTGTCTCAGGGTACCAGGAGCACCTCTCCTCTTCAAAGTTCCCTACCTTTGTTGTAGTGAGGCAACAAGGTTTCATTCTTTTATGTTCTTTTGCATCTATAACAAAACTTAGACTCTATGACTTGGCAATCTCATTAAATATAGCTTTATCAAGCCAAAACACCCACCAGCACCCTAAATAGACGTGATATAGGAAAGTACAACGAGGATCACGGTGGCTTTGGGAACAGTTGGAGAGAAAAGACAACATCTATGCGCTGCCCTTGATTTACACCTTGATTTTTTATTTTCTTTCCTCACAAAGAATTGAAACTGCGTCATGATGGAACAGTTGTGAGAATCACAAAGAACTTAACAAGTCAGAAATGGATTAAAAAGCACTTTATGGCTTGTTAAAGAAATCCCCCTGTTCCTCAGAAGCATTTTTAGCATCTTATTAGTGGTATTTGATCTGACTAACATATTGACTAGTCATTTGAATAGGAGATTAATGCTTTTTGATGGACCACAAAGGGAGAATAAATTCAAATGAGGCACTTCTCCAAATTTTTATTTTGGTATAACCCCAAAGAGCCAATAACATCTGTAAAGGTTTTTTCTGTGCCCCACAAAAGACTATCATAATGATCTTTTAAATCATGCATCTTTTTCTTCCTTGAAAGTAGTTGTTGCATTTGTATTTAAGTCAAATAATAGCGAGTTGGAAATTTTCTCTTTACCTGTTTTCTGAAATACCCGGTACCTATTTGGCCTAAGAAAATACTCTTAAGCCAATACCTTCTTCAACATTTTTTTTCTTAAACCGCCTGTCATGGAACCAGTACTTTACCATCAGTCGAATTCACCATCAATCCCTCTCTTGTACGAAGTAGTTCAGAATTTGACAAATGAAAAGTTGTTTCAATCTGTGCTGTTCAGGTCTAGTTTCAGTGTCACCAGTACGGACGCTGCTATGGAGTCAGTGGGCAGACCCACAGTTGTCTTCCATTTGGCAAAAGCCAGAAAGCTTGCTTCTAGTCATTTCTGAGCAGTTTTATGTTATCTAAGATTTTGCACTTAGGAATAAGTTGGAGACCTCCAGCTCATTTTGAAAACAGTAATTTATAGCTACACAGACATTATGATTTTACAGTGTTTTGATAGTTACGCCTTCACTATCCACATGGAACATTTAAAAACGGATTAGAAGCCATTAATCTCGGAAATATGAGGGATTCACAGCCTAAAGAGGAACTTGGAACATTTGCATTCTAAGCCTCTTTCTGTATCTAGGTGTACAGTTTTATTAATGTATTATAGCGTATTCTAGGAACAGGTCAAGAATTAGACAACCATACTGGGGTAAAACTGGATTATAAATCAGGGATCTGAGTACTTTGTCATAGGTACGCTTACTGACCTTGGACAAGTATTTAGGCTGGAGACTATTTTAAGCAGCTCCTGTCTCTTGTTATAATCTCCAGCAGCACTTAGGGCATTGGATCCTCATGTGCAATTCCATCCTTCAGGCACAACAATAATCATAGCCTCCCACTTCATTAAAAATCTTTCATTTTAAACTTTAAATACCTTAAAGTTAGAGACCAGGTCACAAAAATCCTTATATTTTCCACACCTATTCCCTGAAATATTGGGGAGACTGACTCCATCAGACCTCTGCAGTAGGCTGTTAATTCCACCAGAGCCTGACCTCAGATGCTAGGTTCAAATATGCCTACACTCTGATGAATGTCAAGTCCAAATCCAAATCTGGATCCCAAACTTGCGGTATGGGCCCATCTGTACTTGAAAGAAATGTTTTAAAGAAAGAGGAAAGCTAAGATCATGAAAATCTCTATTTGAATACCACATACAACAGATTTATGAACCTAAGCAACTACTTTTTTTCCTGTGTAAAATCAAAACTACCACAGGATTTCCCGTCCATATATACCATATGCTTTTTCCAACTTTGTTTAAAATTCTTAGTGTCCCAATATTCTGGAACTTGTGAGCATCTGCTGTTTTTCTGCAAGCTTTATCTACTCTGCAAACTAGGCTATAGTCAAGAATTAATTTTTGTATAGGAGAAGTGATTTTATCTATTTACTTTTGCAATATGGTTATGACTGGTGAAAGCATGGTACACAATGAAACCCTTGGGTAACAGCCTGAAAAATGACTCTCTTAAACGACAAGCGTGTTTATTTCGTTGTAACCGACTGTATACATTGGTTCAATACGCACGCAAAACCAAGTCCTGCAAACTGCCAGTGCACGCCTTGCAGGATCTTCCGAGTGCAGTCTTCATTTAGAGAACAGTCAGAAACATGTCAAGTAAAACACCAACAACACTAAAGGAAACTTATAAATGTTTGCAAATTCATTTTATGGATTAATGACCCTACATATAAGAATTGACATTTCCAGGACAAATCAATTCTTTATCCTACAAATAATTCAGCAGTTTTTGCTTACACCAAAGCAGAGGGAAATTTTTCCTTCTTCAGATCAAACGAGACCTAAAATCTGGGAAGATTTAACAGTAAAATAAAAACAATGGGGAATGTAAATGTTAACCATCTGCAATTGTCATTACTGCCATTTCTTATTATGTGATAACTCTATCAATGGCATTATAGTTTTACTTTTGTTATCTCTTGCAACTTTTCAATCTATTATGGTTAATCATTGATAAACAAACACGTTGACTGACTTAAAAAGTGGCAATCATCTCATCTAAATTTAACTGTGTAAAAGTCAAACACCTACTCTAAGCTACTCGTGAAGGCTCCTTCTATAGATAGTGGTGACAGATTGGCATTTTCAGAGAGAGACTTATCCTACCTGTCTTACACACTTGTTTTAAGATGAGATTAATCACCCTCTGGAAGTACTTTCTTCTTTTTCTTTCCTTGGACTGACTTCAGTAAAAAGCAACACACCTGTTTTGTCAAAAAAAAAAAAAAAGAAAAAAAAAGAAAAGAAAAAAAAACCCAAGAGATTAATTCAGGCCTCGATCTTGAATCCACAAAGGTATTTACCCCCAAAAGTACAGTTCCTCTAGGATGCAGAAAGTATCCTCCTAAAAGCAGATGGGAAGAAGGAAGGTGGAGAGAGACAGGAGCACAGCCAGTCTTCACAATTACACTCGTCACCTGCCCCAACTCTCTGCCTTTGGGGCTGGTGAGAAGCAAGGCTAAGGAGAGCCAAGGCACAAGGGATTATCAGACTTTTTTACCCTGTGTTGCTTTATCCACAGAAACCATGGGGCTTGCCATAGTTTTACTCTCAGTGGAATTCCAGCGACACAAACGTTTTCCAGGCTTTGGCAGGAGAAGGGGACTGGCCAATAGCTATTCTCCTTCAGCAGAAGCAAAGCAAAACCAGCATCTCCCTTTTTCACATGAGATCAGCTCCAGTTCAACACAGAGAAGGACCACACACCAACCACTGCCCCAGGACATGAGCCTTAGGAGGCAATTCAACGGAAACATCTAATACCCTTAAAATCATTCAAATGAAAAGATGCTGATGCTGATGAGGGAAGAAACATTCTACTTGGCGTCTCTCCATTTTAAATTCTGCTATAGTGACAGTATCTGGATTAGACTCCAGGACAGTATTTCTAAAACAGCAGGAACCCTGCTTACTGCATCAGTTTTAAATTACAAGCCTTCCAAAGATGTCAACACCACTTTCCTGGAGACTTTCCTGAAATTAAAATACTGAGCTTTTCCCCTGAGCCTTCACAGAGTGATATGGATCCATCATCCAGTGCCACCATTCGCATTACGATTTGCCTATGTTGGGTCACTGCTACTTCTTCATTTCTGCTCTACAGTCAGCCTCGTTCTTTGATGTTACTCAGTCACTATTTCCTTTCCCTTTACTTTTATCTCTGTCCTGGCATTCTTCCTTTAAGCATCCTCTCTACCAGATGGTCTCCATCTCTCCTTCAGAAGTGCCCAAAATATTCCTACTGCCTCCTCTTGATCTTCCCCCAGCAGCAAACCTCTTCATCCTACAGAGCTCAAATACCAATGGATTTCTCCTCCTTGCTGCTCTGCGTCTTTCTTGCACTTTGAAAAGGAATTCACTGGAAGCAGCTAACCTCCAATTCTCATTATGCACGATGCACTCATTTATAAGAGTTTACCCAGGAGAAAAATTCAGACGGGATATACGCTGGTACAATTGCGTTTTTTCAAGTGGAAGCGCATCTGATGTCTGCAAGCCGAACTGGAGCTCTAGTTTTAAACAGGAGCTCTAACTTTTTCATTTGGAAATCCATATGGATCCTCTAATCTGAAGGTCAAAACAGCTTTCATGAAAGATACTGAAAACAATGATACTTTATATTCACCAGCATAATTATATAAAGATGATTCAATATTGTAGTATCGTCAGAGGATTCAACAAAGTCTCTGTATTATGTATTTTTAAGATGGGGTTTAGAGACTCTAAGACGAGGCTTCAGAAGTTTACAGAGAGAAAAGAAAAACTTGTCACAATTTATATCTTCCTAATAGGTCACTGAAACTCTGAGGATAACAATTGCTTTTACTTGCAGTTGGCAATGCACTGTAATCAAGAATAAAGCTCTAGATATTTTTGTGGAAGTACAAGCACTTACTAAATGAAGCAGCATAATAATGTATTATATATTATACAAATACAGTGAGGTGGGATTTGTGTTTGTCTCTTTGCAAGAGAAGAAAGAACTCAGAAATGACCTTCTGTTCATAAGTTTCTTTGAAAAAAGCTTGGCCTGAAACCACTTCACTACTATTGATATAGTCTGGTTTTGTACATAAATCTTAAATGTAAGCATTGCTTCAAAAATAACTAAGCAATCACAAAGCTTTACTTTTCAGATTCAATTGCCTTCAAATCCTTTACTGAAGTCCCCTTGGCACTGTCACTTCAAAATCAGGATAATGCCGTATAGTGTTTCTCAGTTTCAGTAAAACAAAAGCCTTATTGAATAAATACGTGTGAAAACGCTGCAGACAAAACCATCTCAGCAGTCACCACCTGACCGGCTCATGGTGACCCTCCCGGTGACCCGCGTGGGCTCGGCACTCGACTTCTTGGCATATCACAGCACTGCTCAGTTCCACTGTCCTTGTCCTTAAAACTGTAGCAAAACACACATTTTCCTTGCAGAAACCTAATAGCAGGCTTTAGACATCAATGAACAGCAAGGTGACCTAGGATTTCCATATTCAGGAAGCTGCTGATCATATAGTATATCCTTTTTTAATCTGCCTCTTGTATCGTGAATATACAGAAAACCTTACGGCTCTGATAATCCCTTAACTCCGGGTTTTGCAAGGAGAGCTCACAATGCCACCCCGTCACGGAAACAGAAAGGCAGAATAAAAAAATCTAGTATTTACCGTCTCGTGCCTCATTCTGCTCTGAAAAAGGATGACTCAGGAATGTTCTTCTTTTTTCCATATATCATCTTCCAGCATATCCTACACTTCCCTGTAGTTAAAATATTAGCTCAGCCCCATAGATCCCATTACTGCAGCACGACAGCAGCACGTGCCAGCGTCCCAGTAGTCAGGTTTCCCTCACCTCTCAGGGCTCTGGTCTCAGGTGTCCAAGTCACTGAAACGGGAGTCACATCGCAATTAGTTGCTGACTTCCAGGCATTCACTGTTGGCAGGAGGTACGTGGCTAGTGCTGGTTCACAGCTGACTGCACCGAAGAACTACCAAGCAGGACAAGGTCCACTGAATTAGGTTTGATTTTGCTTTCAAAAAAAGGTTATTAATTTGCTGCAACCTTGTATTTCACTATGCTATCAAAGAACCTCAGTACTCTTCAGAAGCACAAAGAATCTGATAAGAAAATGTATTTTTGTTGGTAGGTGAGGTAACGGGGATCTTCAGTTGTGAAAGGTTCATTTCAATATGTTTGCACTAAAAGGCAAGACTCATTGTCAATTCTATTTCTGAGTCATTAAATTCATTTTTAAAAAAACATCCCAAGTTAATTACTAAAAATCAACTTCATAAACTACAGAATAAGGAACAAAAATTGGGCTGTTTATAACAAATATGATGAACTGAACCTGTAGCTCAAGTACCAAGAATGAGAGGGACACCAAGTACCCAGAAAAGATGCTGTTTTCCTCTGAAGACGAGAAATACCCAACAGGGACGAGAGTACAAACTGATGAGTTGGGCTGAGTACTACAATTTTTTCTCACCTGAACACAAGGTGGTCCCATCTCTGCCCAACACCTTGGCATCCCTGTATCTGTGAAGCCAATGCTGGGGTTTTTGCCTCAGTTGTGCAGTTCTAAACCCTTCATTTCCATACACCCAGCCAGCAACGTTCCCAAATCCGGTGTGCAGAGCCCAGCGAGGTGGCCTTGACACAGGCAGAGCAAAGAGGGCAGCTTTCGCTTAATGGTGGGACAGCCAGGAACGCCTGATGCTCCACACTTTACATCATGACGTGCAGCAGATGTCCAACTCCTCGCTGTTAGAAAGGGCAGATTAAAAAAAAAGCAGTGAATAAATGCTACAAATTGAGGTAGGGTCAGCTCTGCAATACAGGGGATCAGACTGGACGGACGCAGGAACAATTTTCTCACAGATTAGAAGCAGATAAATAAGAGAGAGAAGGAAGGGAAGCATGCAATACAGAAAGGAAGACAAGAAAGAAGCTGTTCATCTTATGTATGGGAACCAACTGCTGCGTATATATTTCCTATGTAATTTTAGTAACTATCCCCAAGTTGTTAATCTGAAACATTTTGCAGGAAGTGGACCATCTATTTAATTTTAAATGTTGCTTGGAACACTACAGGATTTGCAGATAATTCAGCTAACGCACTGGAAACGCAATCTGCACAAGGTAAGGGCTGTGCCCAGGATTTTCACACGTAGATGTGGATGTTTCACTTAGGAAAAAGGGCATCTAAGCATTTAAGTTCAATCGTTTATATTTGCATGCTTACACATTCTTCCAAGATAACTGTTTACTGGCAATATCAAATATAAAATTTCGTGCCGGTTATAAATGCATTACTGTGGAGATACAGTTGTCCACCGCAGTCAGCGAGGGTGACCACATAGTAAGCCCAAAATTAAAGGCTATTTCCAATGTAATTAATATAAAACCAAATAACCTGTAAACTAAGGTGACTGCTTGTTCATAAATTAACACAGAATAGCCTGGCAGGAACGCAACGTGTGCAGTTTTCACACATGGCAAAAGTTGGCCAGCAGTTGTGTCCATTACAACGCGAAGGCTATGTTACCAACAAGCACGTTTTCATCTGGCCTTAGACTTAAAAATAACAGTGAAAATCAAACACAAACAGTTATTTTCTTTCTTTTGGGATTTGGCACATGTGCTATAGCAGACATAGATGGAAACTTCTAAAATAAATTAAGGAACGTACTTGTCAGTTTATTAATCAAAGTTTACCTGCTCCACATTACAGGGAGACAAATTAAACAAGCTACCACGGTACTCAGAAAACATCTGCTAACGAAGTCAGAAGTAATGATAAACAAACTTGAGTTCCCTTTGTGGTTGATTTCCATCCAGCTGCATTTAATTATAAAAGAGCTATCAAAGAAAGCTCCCCATTAGCAGCTAATTCAGAGTGACTTCAGAAGAAAATCCCAGAGCTTCCAGTGATATCTCTCCAACAACTTTCTCATCTCTGCAAGTGATTGAGAAGAGCTGAATTAGACCAGTTTAGGGATCAGTCCTCCTGCTAACTGCCAGAGAAAAATGATCTATCTTTTCAGTACCCGTGGTTGCTTGTTTTCAAAGCACTCGTATTGGTAGGACCTATAAGATCTAGCAGACTCTCTCTTGCAAATAATCCCTGCCAAAAGCATCAGTGCCAATGAGCAGAGATAATTCTGAAAATTGCTGTATGCATTTTCTAAAGCAGAGCATCTGCTGATATTACTGATAAAGTGAGAAAATTTGTTGCTACAAGTTCTTTACTAAAGTCTCTTTGACTTTGGTATTTTTCACAATGAAATTGAAGATGTAGTCATTTATAAGTACCTAATTCTGGTTTACGTCAATCGGGAATTTTTGTGTTGATGTTGCAAGAGATGTGTACAGCCCCACACTAATGCTCTGAACCAGCATGGCCACACATGGATGTTATTAAAATATAGCAGCCACTCTTAAAAAAAAAAATAAATGAGAGAAAGAAAGAAAATTAAAAAAGCAAATACATCAGGGTTTACCTGGAAGTCCTTAAATGGAGGAATTTTAGTAATTCGATGGACAGGCAATCAATCTGCCAAACCGAAAAAAGTTTTTCAATGCACCCAGAACTACTAGCAATTTTTATAAAATTCCACAAAGTCCAGCAAAAATCACACCCCCCAAAAGGGCTCTGTGCACACAGCTCAGTAAAGCACAAGCAACTTGCAGTATATTCCTATTGGAAGGTTTGGATAATGGCAAGGAGGCAAGGACGATAAAACATGGAATGATTTTATTTTTTTTCTTCCTTATCCTTTTTCTTTAAGATAGTAATGGGTGATTCTTCCCTGAAACCTAGCTGCTATCTGGCCAGCAAGCAAATATGAAATCAAAAACCCAGTGTGCCAGATATGCACAGCTGTATTTGTGCTTCTGCAGCTCCCAGAGGAAAGCACACCACATGTCGGTTACTTGACTTAGGGTGGGTTGGTGAGGTGTAAGTTAAAAGGGCAGCTGTACATGCTGGGAAATTTTCCAGATTCATTTTCTACCAATTGCTTTAACAATGCCACAAACAGCGGTGAAGAGGCAGGGACGCTGGGTAACACAGGTAGAAAATAGGAAAACTTTTCCTACAGTTTATTTCTTATTTGGTCCCCAGGCTCTCTTGAAAAATCTGTAGGCACTTTATAGAGGATTTTTTCCCTGCAAGAATAAAGGGGTTGGCTCCGATTGCTGCTATTCTAAGAGGTTGAGGGAAGAAAAGACATTATTATATATCCACATGGTAATCAACCATGGTCTCATGTAACTATTGCTGTTGATGTGGTTCTTCCTGGCTCTTCTAGAAAACAGTTAATTGGCGTACCTGGCCTAGAAGTTTGAGAGCCGAAGGAAGAAAATGATAACACAGTTTAACAGACCCTTTGTTTATGTAAACATCCATCCACAATCTGTGTCTGATGGGGTGAACATACGGCTTTAATTTTACCCTTGGCACATGGATCAAACAATGTTGCCAATATCTATTGTTCTCCTCATAACAATATGCCTGGTGGTTTCAACATATCCTCTCCATTAGCTGGCTTCAGATCAAGCATTACTGTGTATGTGCTTGTGTCTTCATAAAACTGGAATATGGATTTTTTTTTTTTTCTTTCTTTGTACTAAATGTGTAAGAAGGAACACAGTTGAGAATGGTGGTCAACCGTCCCTGTGAGTCATGAGAACAGCTTGCTTCGGATCGCATGGCGGAGCTGACACGCGGGTGGGAAGAAGAGGTTGGATTGGATTTGCAAAGCCCTGGCCGTATAGCTTAGGTTTTTCAAAAACCAGAGGAAGCAGTGAGTCAGATCCTTATCCCCTTTTTTTCTGGGCTTTAGCAAACCTTTCTGGATTTGGTCCATCTCTGACCTACACCAGCCCTGCTCTGGAGCATGGACACTCTGGGTAGCTGTGAGAAGGGTGGTTTGGATTGTTTATTGTTTTGGGTTTGGTTTTTTTTAACTCCTCATATTTTTTCAGTTTCACTTCCTTTCTATTTGCTGCAGAAGACCATGATAATGCTCTTTTTCTTTTATAAATATGCAGCTTCTGTAGAGGCAGCATAACAGAGGAGACTGGGGTCTGAGGAACGGCACAAGGAGAAACCTCAAATGGGCTCCCTGAGCCAGAGTAGCTTGTCATCTCCATGCTAATCTTCTCAGCTCCTGCCTCAGCCTCTGGATCAGCAGCACTGCTTTCTTATGTTTCCAGCAGCAATCAAACTTGACGTTTGTCCTCTACATTGTACTGCATTTCAGCCTATGCTTCCAAATGTTTGATCCAGAATTCACTTAAGTAAATGGAAGAAATTTCATTGCCTTGAATGTACTTTGGATCTGGCACCTTTTTTCCACCTGATCACTAAAGCCCAATTTATATTTGCCAAATCAGCGAGAAGATACACTTCTGATTTCTCTGGTACCATTTTCATAATAATGGAGAAACTCTCACTGAAAAAAAAAAAAAACGCTAGTAAAGAAAACAATTATATTTGGGCCATTCAGGGAACTTACTCTATATTTGGAGGTTTCTTTTATACATGATGTTTTGCATTGGAAGGCTGAAAGATGATGTTCAGGAGGAACTGGCTTGGAAGAGCTGATGATACCCCAGTTATTTGTCCTGCCCAGAGCAGAAAGCTGCTGCCGTGGGAGGCAGCGGTCCGACACCATTGGGTGCTCTGGGGCCCTACATCCAGCACAAGAGCATGAGTGAAAGCTTGTGGGAGCATCAGGGAAGGAGGCAGATCTAGGAGATAACACAGTGGTGATTAGCATCACCAAATATAGGGATCTGCAGGCCTTTTTTTCCCATGCTCTCATGACACTCCTCCTCACTGGAAGTAGTAATCTTGAAAAGCTTTGGTTTTAATTCGTATTTCTGTTTTCTTCCTGCTGCACCATTTCTCACTTCTCTCTGTTTTTCTCCAATGTTTTACCTTCTGAATGTGCTGAATCCAAGCCCAGTGCTTTGAATGATTTCACTGACCCTGTAATGTTGCATACCAGCACAGATACTTATCTTTTAGGCTTACTTTTATCTATGCTAATTTTGCTTCCCCCTCGAATTTGCAAGTAGAGAGCAACTGCAAGGCTTCCTGTGCATCGCAGGCTACAATTTAAGGAGTTTAAGAAGAATTAGTCTAGATGCTGTTTGTGCACTCATATATATGCAGCACAGCTTTCAGTCTCATAGCTACCCATGTGCTTCAGCCTGTTCTCGACTGTCAGAGCGCTAACATTTCTATATAAACTGATTCATTAAAACTATCAGAATGTATCTCTGCTGTACAGAACGAATTGAGGTTTTCCCCCAGTAAAGGCATGGCAAAGAGAAGAAGAGGTAGAAGAGCCCTTCTTTTATTTTCCGAATTACTATTTTACATAGAAAGCAACAGCAGTTCTAACATTGCTCTAAACACACTGGAAAGCCTAAGAGTAACAGCCTAAGTGTCTGAACCCTTCTAGAGGCAGAGTCCTTCAGTGAATGAACCTGGAAGTTTCTGTATTTTTCTAAGGTTTTTTAGGTAAAACTAAAGCTAGGGAATTATTCCCCACAAAAACACCTGCAGGAGGTGGGGAGACCGGCAGTCAGCAGAACAGTCATGTGCGATTTAAGCCTTATGGGGAAAAAACAATGCCTTTACTTTGAAATTGTCTAATACCACAGATATGAATTTATTGTAGAATTAATTACCTTACTTGAAGTGGCACTCATTGACACAAGATATTTTGTCTAATCCTCTATCGTGTATAAAATGTAATATACTGTAATATAAATTGTAGCTGTTATTACTTTAAACAGCAATTTAATCAAGGGGTTTTGACAAATGTAACTGTAGACTGATAACTACTTTTTTGCCAGTATTTTATGTTAGGAGTTTGTCAGTTTTACTGTCACTTTGGTTTCATACTGAAATAACAAATTATCACCGTAAAAATCCTTTTGTCCTGAATCCACGTTAGTAAGATTCAAAAACGTTTAATCCTTCCTGGCCATCGACACATTAGGCATAGAACATAATTTGAGATTAAATGCAGTGAAAATCAAGCGCATGGCTGTCACCACAAACACATGGGTCAAGCAGCAGAGTTACTACAGGGTTGCGTTTCACTTGCCTCTCCTACCTGTGCCCAACTTACCCTCAGCAGCTGCTGGAGCTCTGCTTGGGGTGGATTTGAAATTACCCGTGGAAAGAGGTTTCTAACCAAACATCCCTGGTGAACTCCAAAAAAGACCTGCTAGTGAGGAAAATAAAGCAGTATTAAGGCAAACTGAAGCAAACGCTAGCATGTAATTAACATAGCATTGTCAAAGATATCTCATAGTTTAATTTTAGTGGGGAAAATATGGTATCTCAGATACCACGATATGGGTGTTTGTTCACAGCCACTGTACCTGTCAACTATTATTATACTGATGCTGCCGTGTTCCCTGAACTGTTTTGATTTCTTAACAAGAAGAGAATTTTCTCTGATGTGCCATCTGTAAGGTAGAGTTTACCAAAGGAAAACTTTATCTCAAATTTTTAATAATTTTCTGTCAATTCCAATAAAATCTGATATATTTCTATAATACTTACAAAATAATAGCAAATGTGACTCACTACATGTGCCACTATTTCATTTGATATTCCTCTTCTCCCACTGACTTTTCTTTCCTGCACAAAATACAATTTAAATGTCAACTTGAACTAAAAAAGTTACATTCCTGTGGAGATTGCTGGTATCTCATACAATCTCAAATAATTCAATTGCTTTCCACTCCTTTACCTATTTTCTTCTATTTTCGTATCTCATTGTGCAGGTTCTAAAAATAACAAATGGTGGAAGGGGTGAAGTAATGCACAGTTTGTTTACATGTAAGTGGCAGGATAAAATGTGCTTTCATGCCTTCAGAAGGGATGGTCCCAATCCATCACAGGATCCAAAATTCATTTATTGAATATACCAGTGCACACTAAAGGATTACAACGTCTTTAGCAAGGCCACTGCTGGCTACATAAAATGAGGAATACAAACCAAGGCAAAAAAAAAAAAGATAGGAATAGAAAAAACAAGGAAGGAATTTTGTCTCCTGTTTAGCATCCACTTTCCAATCAATGCATAGGCAGCACAGAGGACGTCCACGGCAGAGGAGGTGCCGGTCTGCTTGGTTCTGTCAGACCTTATGCTTGGGAAATTTGGTAAAGTTCATAAGGATATTTAGAGCCTTATAGTTTGGATTTAGGCCTCACTGAGACTTTCAGGTTCCTCTAGGAAAGCTGTCATCTATACACAGAGACGCTTGCACTCTCCACAAACTTGTTTTTCACTGGGGAAGAACCACCAGTGATGGGCACGGGCCCCACCAGCACCATGGTGCTCAGCTTGGGCTCTCCCTTCTGGGACATGGCACAGGAGATGTTTCCAGCTCCAGCTCACGATGATATAGCCAGGAAACTGTGATGGCAACCAACAGCCCTATGCTAGGGTCCAAACGCATTCTTTCACTCCTAAATTTGTACACACCTCTCTCACTTCCATAAAAATGCCTTATTCATAAGGCCAGAGAGTTTTCATGATCTCCCTTGCCTAAGAACCATTTTTTCCTCTTCATTTCCTAGAAAGATTGCTGAACGTCATTCCCCACTCCCTGCAATATTGCACAACAGGCATGGGGAACCTGGGGAAAACAGCTTTGCTGACATCAGTTAGACATCAAAAAGTTTAGCATTCTGAAAACGAAGCGCTGAGATTTATCCCTAATCTCTGTGTCTTAGCTCCCTAAGTACGACACTACTAGTGCTCACCAGTTTGTGAGGATATACGATAAAGACCAAGACAACCAGTTCCTCCATTATTGGCGTCACAGAAGTAACTTGAACTGTTCCACTTAAGGAGAAATAAAGCAAAAGGAACTATGGTATTACAATAAACTCAGGATTCACTCCTGCCTGACTTAGAAAGGATGGAGTTATCTTAGACTAAATGCAAATTAAAGGTGCAACATTTCAGACACTAAAACCACCACAAAATGTAGGAAGCAGCCTAGGGCTCAAAAGGAACTCAAAACTCACCTGGAATTGCCATGGGAAACAGCTGCTAGAAAAGCTGTCTGGAAAAATGCCTTCAACAGGATTTTTCAACCAACCTGTCTGGGCTCTTCATCCATTTCTGAATAGAGAATTTTGCTACAGACACAAAAAATCCAGCTGTGCCCCAGAAGATTTCCAGGGTCTTGATGGCTTCTGCAGGGATGGGTGAGACCTGCCATCAAGAGACCTGCCATGGGAGATTTTTTAGAATTATTTTCTAGTGAAACTATGGGCTAGAATCAAGTTCTATATACTCACACTGACTTCAGGGGCCATTTGCACAAGTGCAAGCTCATTCTTCCTTTCCTTCTCTGGAAATCTCTGCATCATCTACCGTTGTCACGTAACTTCTGCAGCAAACAGGTGAGGACCTTGTTAGCTCCCTGGCTTTGATTCATTCCTGCAGCCAAACCCATCTTTTGCAGTAAATGGGAGATGATCCTGCAGGAAAAACAGTTTTTAGGCTGAATTTCATTACTTAGTAGCTGACTCTAGATTCGATAAAGATAGATGTATTTAAGGTGTCTTGGTTCTGCTTAGATTAAGAGCCCTAAAATAGACTCCATCACTGTGTTAAGACTCTGGATCCTGATCAGACTTGCATAAGTATTTAAGTTAGTGCAGTTTGTTGAAGCTTCAGGAAGGAGTGCTTTCACAAAGTGAGCAACGCGTATGCTGTTAAAGCTCATCTTTCCTTTTTCAACACAGCCATGACGCTTTATGTTCTGCTTTACCACACTTTTGTCCTAAGTCACTGCTACTAGAAACGATGTGGAGAGACACAGTGTCTGCCGTTTTGTGTCCAANACGATGTGGAGAGACACAGTGTCTGCCGTTTTGTGTCAAAGAGTAAAGGTTTAAAACGCAAAACAAGAGATAATTAGCACAACTGCAGCTCCAGTGAGTGGATTTCACTCACCTTTTAAAAAAAAAAAAACAAACAACAAAAAAACAACCAAACAAACAAAAAAAACAACAAACCAAACCAAACCACCACCAACAGAAACCCAAACCCCACAACAGATGAACAAAACCCCACTATCAGCTGCACACCATGCCCATGGGGTAGAGTAGGTCCAACTCACTAACGCACTTCTCTGAGGTTAACATCTCTGCTGCTCTGATGATCATATAAACAGCAAAATCAGATAACCAGCAGTAAATCAAACCCAGTATGTAACTAGTAGGCACAGATCCTATGTACCATCACAGCCTGTTCAAGACTAACGGTGGAAGAGGGAAGCTCTCCTGCAGCCCTTGTACCTTCCAGGGGGTCATAGGGTTGCTCTGCTCCACAGGTGGATGAAGAGCACCTCACGCTGCCTGTATTTACCTTGCAGAGGTGTTGGAGGCTGTAATTAATTACTGTCTGTAGAACTCATTGAAATTGTTAGGCACTAGAGAGAGAGTGGTGTTATAAATTACTACACTTGAAAACGTTCAAACTCTTCAGTCTTCCACCGCTCGCCTTCTCACAAACTTGAAGCATTTCCTTTTCTCCTCCTGAAATAAAATTTGCCCTCTTGACACTCACAAACCATTAGAGAGGCTGTATTTACAAGCACCTAACAGTGTTTTCTCAACTTTATTTTGACATTGACTTTTAATCAACGTGATGATGATTGAAAAAGCCCGTCCAATGTTTCACTAAAAAGCAATATTAAAAGTACATTGATTGTGTCTACAAAGATATGCAATTAAAAAGTATGAGTCAAGTGCTGTTATTTAACACTTGACTTTACTTATTTTGAACTCTTGTGGCCCTGTTGTGTACATGGTTAAATGTGCAATACTGTGTGTTTCAAGTAAATCGGCTGTAAGCAATTTTATATTTTAATGAAAATAATTACAGTTTGAGTAATATGAAGTGTATCTGAAGTATAACCCCCGATGCTACTTCCCCAGAATTAGCTGTGATATAAATTATCATGATTTATTATGGTTACTCTGTGCTTTATGTGTTTGTAGGGGATCCTGGCTAGCAATGATGATTCTTAACTAACAAAGAATTGCATTTCAAAAGCAATTTTTTCTTGGATCTCATCTGTAATTCTTCCACAAAAGTGATATGATTTAACTATGCTGCAATATGTGATATTGCAAAGATGGCATTATTGTGCTGTCATTTTGACAGCTTACTTTAATTTACACCATTTAATGGATGAATACAGATTTATTTTTTTTAAAATCTGGTGTTATTCTTTCTTAATATACCATATGCCATTGATCCCACATGCACTCCTTTGCATAAGCACACCAAATTATATAGTGGTGTAAAGCAACCTATGTGTCTTATACAACCTATCTTTTGAGTGACACATCAGAAGGTGAGGTCCTGTCTGCTCTTCAAGGATACCGTGGATCCTAAGACGTTTCTGAGCCCTGAGCTGAAATAAGTTACACAATACATTATGTACTGATTGGCATGTCTCCACCTCAGAGATGGGCACTTTTCACTGTACAAAAATAAATTTATGAAAGTCATTTGCCTTGGTAGAAGCAGTATTATAGAAAGTGCAAAGATTATTATAATTACATTACTGCAAAAGCTAATATCTGCAGCAGCTGGTTTCTGTTGCAACCACTATTTTAAACTATTTTGTCAAACAAAATCTCTTTCAGCTCCTAACATGTTTTGCCAGCTAATGGTAAGTAGCTACTCATTAGTACGTGCAAAGGTTGGACAATTATTCCTTTTGTCTTCTTTTTTGGGGGGTGCAGCCTGCTCATTCCTCTGTTGAGGGAATTATGGGGTCACCTCCAAAGAGGATAGAGAATACACCAGCCTGATGCAGGTCTGCCCACACCTCACTCATAAGCTTACACCTCTGATCAGCAAACCTCAGCTCAACAGACCTTCCGCATCCTAACTCCTTTATTTAGGCAACCTTCCTAAAGGGGAAAGACGCTCAGGCTACCCATGTTACAAACTGCTCAGAAGTTCTGCAGCTACGTCAGATGCCACTAAGCTCAGGAGAGCAAGCCCTCCTCCTCGGGAGGATCTGTTGCCCTGGGTTCATGTACCGTGTGAAAGCATCTACACGGCTTTCGTGTCACACCTGGCTTTTATCTGCCTTGCTTGGGCCTGTCCTCAAAAACCTCTGTTGATGTGCGCAGCAGAGCCTGCAGTCCCGGCACAGGAGTAACCTCTGAAGACTTCAGCAAATCAGCTGTGGGATGTTATCTCAGTAGGGGAAAAGTTCATGGTGCCTTTGGGAAACAGTCCAATTTTAGAAAACAGTCATTTCATAGCAGGGTGGAAAGAAAGTAGATGGTACCCCAAGAACTTAGCTTTATTTGGTAGACTTTTGTCCACTTTCCAAGGACACCTAAGAGTTGAATAATTTAAAACTACAACAAAACCAACAAAAAAGATAGCCTAGTCATTCTATTTTCCTGTTACAAATATTGTTTTTGGAGAGAAAGACTGCAAACAAAAATGTAGGAAGAGCTAAAGATTTTAAGCAGGATGTATCCAAGGTTGAAAAGGATTTTGTTGACATGAACTGAAGAAATACAGCATACCTTTATACTCACTTAGCTCTTTGATGTTATACATGATACCCAGTATGGCATTACAACCAACTGTACATGTCATAAAAATACAGAGATTCCATGTGTAGTAAACCTGCAGTGCATTAATACCTCTATCAAGGTGTATCCTGTGATGTATTAAGCCATCCTTACTTCAAATTCCAGTTCACACATTCTCTACAACTCACGTGACTGAGAATGTGCAAACATTCCAGCAAAACCAGGAAAGAGTTTATTTTAAATTCCATCATGCTGACTACCAACATGTTCGGAGTAAAGAAACTCATGAAATATTTGGAAAATTATGAGCTTATTCACAAATGTTAATTTTTGTAGAAAAATAAATAATTCACTTTTTAAAAAAAATATTAATTTAAGCCAGTAGCTAGGATTTAATCTGTGACTCACCTAAAAAACTGCTAGGAGTTTTATATGACCAGAAACAAGGTATTTGCACACAACCGAGAAACCGACAGCGACAACTGACACATACTTCCAGCACCTATTGAAAATTATCAAGAATTTAAATTCTCTTCAGATGCCTATTAAGAAAGCTGCAGACCATTGCTTAGCAGATCAAAACACTGTACCAAATGTGGGTGGTTTTTTTGGTTTGGTTGTTTTTTGGGTGGTTTTTGGTGTTTTTTGGTTTGTTGGTTGGTTTTGGTTTTTTGTTTTTTTTTTACATATTAGTTTGAGTGGTCACTTCATGTAGAAAAATACCAGAGCTAAACAACAGTAAAGAAAAGGCAGCAAACGCTTGCATGTCAGGAAGGGCTTTTCATTTATAACACATTTATTTAATTTTGCAGAAGACATCTTTGATATAGGATTTAGCATGTGCATCAGGCTTTGTCGCAGGAGCAGAGAAGTTGCATCTTTTAAATATCTGGTAGAAATCCTACAGTGTAGAAGGGGAAATAAACACCAGCTCTCTCCCCCTCCAGCGTGGAAGAACAGATGAGAAAGTTCACAAGTTGGCCACACGGCCCTTCGACCCACGTGGTGCTGGATAAATAACCCTCGGCAGTGCCAAGCAATGGATCATCTTACCTGCTGCCTGCAGAAAGGGTCTCATATATGTGGAAAGGACACTTGCCTATGTCTGAGGCAGACCTCCTCCCAGCCTACTTAACCTATTGAAGAAAAACAAAGCAAACAAACAAACAAACAAAACAGAACAAAGAGAAAGTTTACAGAAAATTGAAGGCAAACCCCAAAATATTTCCCAAACCAGCCTTGACACAAGGTTAATTTCTAGGCACTTCCACTCCTCTTTCAGGGTGGGAATGGAGCTCTGGAAAAATGCAGCAGGCTTAGAGGCCTTGATGGAAAAGAGAGTGTTTCTGGGCACCGAGAGAAACACTGAAGTGGGCTGGTATCATATCATATTCATTTCTGATGGATTTACTTGGTCAGCCTTCTTCCTCTTTCCATACAATACACGCACACTGATCTATAACACACACATATGGACACCAGCATATAGGCAGCAGATCTGCCAGATCAGATATAGCAAGAATAAATTTAAGAGGTTATAAATGTTTTTTTTCATACCAGTATGTATTCAATATTGTCACTAACGTAAGTCCACAGACATAATTTGGAAGCTTTTATCCTCTCTTATGCGATCATAACAGAATGAAGGAAAATCATTTCCATTCAACGTAGCTGCATTGTCATTAGAAGGTGATTAAAAAGGCAAAACAACTTTCATTTTGATTCTCTAAGGAGAGCCACTGCCACAGTAAAGGTTACTCAGAAAGGTTCGTTCCTGCCCCTAGGAATGGTAAAAGGTAAATAAAAAGGTAAAACATTTTCAGTGGGAAGGAGGACCTGGGCAGGGGGAGCCGGGAGGACCGTGGTGGTGTTGGTACAATGCATGCTGCCTTGTCACACCGAGGGGGAGACTGAGGTCTTGTGAAATCGGTACTGTTTCACCTTCGCAGCTGTGTCTAGCCCCTTCTTCATGGTTTTAAGCACAAGCCTAGCATTATATACTTGCAAGGAGCCTGCCACAAAAGCATTTTGTTCAAAGAGATGATGAGATTTGCTTTATCAGATAATGCTACAGTCCTGTCTAACGTGGCACATGAGGAAAGAGATATTTCCTTAAAAACATTCAGAATTTCTCTTTATACCACCCACATATGCAGTCATTACTTAGCCATCCTGAAAGACAAAACCGTGTGCTGCTTTCATGTACTGCATAACATCACTACCCCTCGCACTGCTGGTGGAAGTCTGCGGAGGAATAACACCGTCAGCCGGTTGTTCATCAGCCGCTGCGAGGCTGCCAAAGGCACACAGCCGGATTTCCCCAAGGCCTCCCTTCCCTGTTCGGCACAAAGCTCAGCGCACCGAGTGCGCTTTGGGTCTTCAGCTCAGTAAAAAACCTGGCCACAAGATTTAGAATCAAAGGCACCAAGTTTCAAACCCTGCTGAAAACCTGGCGTTTGCTGGGATGTCAGAGTACTTATGGTCAAAGTATGGCCATAATCAGTAAAATATACAATTGCCATTCGTAATCAGCAGTACTTGCTCACTCAAATAGTTTCATTGACTTCAGTTACAGGAAATACTAATTTTGTCTCACACTGGAAGGGACTTCCAAGACCTAGAAGACAACAATAGCATAAATATTATTAAGACAGAGCTATCTTTATCCAGCCATTAAGACTGTATCACTACAGCCTCAGTGGATACAAACCAGAATCAGTGTTAATTCTGTAAATATATCCACATCACCTCGCCAGTGTGTGGGAGCAAGAGGTGGGCTGCTTCTGTTCCTTGGAAGACATAAAGAAGCAAAGAGATAGTAGAGGGAAAGATGGAGATCTCAGTCAGGGTATAGTAACATATTTGCGAAGCACAAAACAGTGACACGGTGCCTGAGAAAGGATAAACACATTATTGCTTTATGAGTTTTGGTTTTGTTCAATCTCAAAAAACAGTTGCACAGTTGAGATACTCAACAATTGAGTTTTAAAATGACTGCTCTGCGATGGTCCCTCGTTAAGGGATCGGCTTTATAACACATCAGCTAATGGACCAGTGTGCGTCATGAGCTGGATGATAGATATACCTCAAGTCAAGCATATGCTCCAACATTTGCTTATAAAGCTCTTTTGAACATAGGCTCAGGGTCCTGGGTTACACCAGACATAGCAGTCTTACAATATTTTCTTAAAGTATTGCCCAGCCTTGGAAATACAGCTTAGTGTCTTGGATTCTTCTCATAAAATGAAAAGGGCCATGTGTCTTGTAAAGACTAGCCCCAAGGGAACTGAGGTAAAGTATTTTTGTAGTCTTAACACAAATTTTCCTTGTGTTTATGGCTTCATTATTTTAGTGGGTGTGTTATTTCAGTGTGTTTTTCTGCTACTTATTTTGTATCTTTTTTTACTGCTCTTTTTTTTCCTGTCTTTTTTAAATAAGGAAAATGGACTCAACAGACGATGCAGCAGCCTTTATAGCAGAGCTACTGGTTTTCATTTCTGTTTCCTGAACTTTGAATAGTCATGCACTTAATATGCTCAAAGAATATTTCTGTAACACTATAATATTAAAGTTAATGTCTGGTCAGTGGAAAAGCTCCCCGTATGAACAGAAGTGAAAATTTCTAGGCATCTATCTTGTGTTAAGTGTAGTTAAAGAGTTAAGACAAAATGAATTAAAGTAATGCAACCGGCAACAGAAAAAAAATTGTTTCTGATTAGCAGGAAAACCAGGATTAGGATGCGGTTACTTTGTGATTGCAAAATCTGAACTTCAGTAATATCTGGCAGGGTGGACAGGGAAAAAAAAAAAAAAAAACCAACAGTAAAAGCGCTGAAAAAGAACACTTAGCTTTTTTAAGGTAAATTAATCTAAAATACTGGTCTCCACACCTATGGAGTTGGTCCTTGCACTAGTAGAGACCTACCTCTGCACCAAAGTGTTGAAACTGGTAGGACAGATATCGTCTAGTGTCTGTCCAGCCTGGACAGTGTGTTTTTCACATAAGCACCGTTTCTGCTTGGTGCCAAAGGAGGGTGAATTGGGACAGCTTCAGCCAAAATGCGCAAAGACAGCAGCTATTGATCAAGCATAGCTAAACCGATGAATTTTCTATTCTGATGACCCATCCAAATTTCCAGTTTATTAATTATCACATTTACTTTACCCAATGTCAACTCACTTGCCAGATCTGTTTTACTGGTTTCTCGTTTGCCTAATTAGCAGTAATTTGCATATTAACTGAGGCGGTAAATTCCCCATACAGTCTGTGCTTAGGGATTCCAGCAATCACCAAGTTGTTGGTCAAAGTTGTGATAAGAAGTAACGTGTAAGTAAATTCTACAAGCCAGCACCCTAAAGCAAAATAAGTTCATAGTAGGAATGGCTGGGTAAAATAATAAGAAGCCTGAAGCTTTTCTCAAACCTCAACCAAAGCCTAGAGCCAAATCTTTTACAAGACATGAAGTTAAGTTCCCTTCTTTTATTTTTTTAATTTGTCATAGCCTTTTGTTCTGTGCCAGAAAAAAAAGAGATACCAAAATATCAAGACAAAAGGCTATTCTTGGATTTATGACATGAGAAAATCCAGGAAGGAAAGGAGACCTCATGAGAAAGCCTGTTTTCACAACATTTTTACATAGTTTTCAAAGCGTGTATGTGTACGCCGGGGCAGAAAATGGTACGTCGAGCTAAAAAAAACAAAATGTACCATAACATGATGAGTTACTTTGCTTACCGAGTCAAAATAGCTGGTACGATGCATTAAAACCTGGCAGAGTCCTTACGTTCCTGTCCCATGATGTGCAGACTATATCTTCAGCGAGAGCCTGTTAACATCGAGTTATCCAGCGCTCAGCAGGAGCTCAGCAGAGCCACGGCTTTGCACAGAGCAAGTCACAACAGAGCTCTCCTCTTTCAGCTAGATGTATCTCAAACACTCTCTTGATTTCATTCAACTGTTTTAAAAGTACGATGGAGAGGTATACGTACGCAATATGGGCATAGGATAGATTCGAGGCAAAGGCAGAAGTATGCTCAAAGGAGAGCAGATTAGCAAGTTGCAGCAGTCAATATTTTACTGTTTCAAAAAAAGCAAGAAGTGTAACAAAAAAAAATAAATGCAATAGATTTAACACAGAGAACGGTTTGGTAGGAAACGCAACATGATTGACTCAACTGAAAGCAGGCTAGCATCAAGGAGTACTGCTTTACTGGATTATTTTAAGGGGCAACTGATGCCCCTTCTTCCCCCACTCACAACTAGTGCAACATGACTGAATTTGCCATGGACGTGACTGGACTCAGCATAGACCAAGAAAAGGTACCCAAAGCACATCATAGAAATCCATTAAGAATATAAAGTCTATCGCTCACCATTCCTCTGTAGTTTAATCTCTCCTTTTGTTTCCTTCTGGCTTGGGAGTCTCAGAGAACACTTGAGTTTAAAATTCTCCTCTTACACACAGTACTATACATTGCGCTCAACCTACGTCACTTTATTTCTACTCGAAATACCTCAGCCTTCATGAAATAACCTAATTCTGCTTGCAGACCCTTTTGATTAGACAGTCCTTGCCGAGTGATACCCAGTTAGTAGAAAACTAGGGAGGATATATAAAAAGACATTGGTCATTGACAAAACTGAAATGGCAGCACAAGGTACCTCCCTGCAAATGCTCTGTACTATGGTTACCAACCTTCCATCCTACGGAGACCAGCCCTAAGTTTGAGCAAGAGTGCCCAGCACTGGCTATAAATGAGTCTGCACTGGTGGTCGGGGTTTGGTCATTGAGCTGGACAGACTTTATCATCCCTTCCCCTACCAAGAGATCTTCTGAGCCTGTTGTTCATACCTGGCGTAGGGCTCAGGCAGCTGTTGCGATCTGGCCATGTGGGACAGCAGCCTCATAAAAGTGGATATCGGTGCCCCTTTCACACACTCATCTAATAATTTTCCTAGAAAAGCACCCACGTGGGAAGCTGCCCCTCACCGTGGTCTAACAGTCTAACCAAGGGTTAAAATACTGATCTTTACCTAGCATATAGCAGAGCTTGACATGTTTCATCAAGCATATGGTTCTCAATTCAGTTCCAAAGCACTTCTCTGAAAAGTAAAAACAGAGCAAAAACCCTAAGATCACTACTAACATGTAAACTATATTTAAGTAAAGCAAAATAGCAGAGAAAAAAAAACATTTTTTATTGTTAGCACAGTAGAAAGTTAAACACCAAACTTTAAACAAATTGTGCCATTCGCTTTTGCAGCAGCAAAAGAGTTTATTATTTCACTATTTCATCTCACCTTGTGTCATTAAAATATAGGACACAAGTAGTAAAACACAAAGTAAATATGCACATATCTTTACACCATGTAGTGTAGCTATAAATCTTACTCTTTGATAACAGCTGTACTATAGCAATCATTTGAGTAGTGCAGCTGCCACAACAATATCAAATTTTATAGTTAAAAAGCAGTCAAAACTTTAATGGTACAGTGGAGGTAGATATATATTGTGCTATAAATAAACATTATCTAATGAAGAAATGAAACATGTTTATTTTTCCTTGACATATCGTTCAATATCATATATCTTTGCTCCTGCAAGCTGCTATAATAGCAGCCATTATACTTCAGCATGTATAACAACAAAGTCTGTAGTTGTACTAATTACGTTGGATTTAAATGAGGGATGGGAGAACTTCAGACAATGTGGCCTTGCAAGCAAGGCTTTCATTTTATTAAAGCAGTATCTTAAAATGTTATCAGAGTTAACATGTGCTGGCAGAGGTTCTGAAGTGGTTGGGAATGCAGTGAGAAACGAGTGGGTTTTCCCCTTAGACGATGACTTCTGCTGTGTTTGTCTGACACAGTGTAATCGATCTGGTGAGCAGGGGACCATGAGAACTGATGTACTGGTTCAGACGAGTAGTTGCTGCCGCGTTATTCAAAGCCACGAAAAATCCTCTGAAAGGACAGGAGAACGCACAGGTCTAGGGGAGGCAGGCTCGTGACCCTCCCAAGGCAATACGTGCCTCAAACACAGTCTCCGTGAACTGACTTTGGTTTCTGGGATTACTGGCATGCTCACGTTGAGCCTAGGGACACAGTGACAGGCTGTCACACTTCTGGAGATGTTCACCTGCCTACTGCATAGAGAGTGAATGAGGGCATGGCTGCGTGGAAGGGATCTTCAGCAAACATGCTAGAAACATCTAATTTTGAAGAGTCCACAGAATGTGACTCGTCATGCTACGTAAGGAAGGGTCACAAAACACCATCCAATGTTCAGGTGTGTGTTTCTGCAAGCATTTTCACTTGAGTCCAGAGTAAACTTCTGAAAGATACCTCCCAGTTGCTTCTATCCACCACACCAGAAGCCACAGCAAAGAGCTAACTGGAAACCACGTGCTGGGTGCCCTTTGAATGGCACTGGAGTGCACACCGAGGGCAGACCCAACGCAGTCCCATCACTAACAAGGGGTCAGTCCATAGGACCAC
Organism: Anhinga rufa; assembly: GCA_013400875.1. Classification (NCBI taxonomy): domain Eukaryota; kingdom Metazoa; phylum Chordata; class Aves; order Suliformes; family Anhingidae; genus Anhinga; species Anhinga rufa. The sequence goes on along the minus strand of VZTV01018326.1, from coordinate 9,396 downwards.
ACTAGTCTCAGTCCAGGGCTAACCCTAACACATAAACACGGTAGATTTGAGGTCCTCAGTACCAGCTACTCTCCTCTTCAGATCTATCCCTACTGCTCCACCGCTCACTAACATAGACGTAGCCTCAGACCACTAAAAAAAAGACCAAAGCCCACAACTACAGTATGTCACCAAATGAGAAAGAGAGGTGGGAGAGAGGGAACAAATATCCTGCATTCCTGCAGCACTAGGGAATTTGGCAAGCAAAATTCATGGACTCCATTCTCTTAAAAATCCTCCTTGGGAAGCTGCGCTTCCCCTCTTCCCATCAGAAAAATGATGCTAGAAGCATCCTTGCCAGAAGGGAGATTACCATCTTGCCTGGAGTTCACCTCCTGTTCAGCGTGGGTTTCTCTGAAGGTGACACATGGACACCCTGGTGGGAACTGCAGCGACCCAGGGGAGCTGATCCACTGGAGATCAAATCCCTGACAAACAGCTTACCGCAGTTAAACTTTGTGCATGCCCACCATCAGAGATCCTCAGGGTGCATTTGCTTGCCATCAACAGTGCATTTATCTGAAAAACCCCATGAGATGCTATAAAATAAACCCAACAGCTGTTAGCAGAAGATGACAAATCCTACATACCTTTTTGTCACATTGCAACCTATACAATTTACTCCATGTTTACAAACAAATTGCTACAGAAAAATATTAAGTCCTGGCATTTAGAGAAGCTCTAGAAATTACTCACTCCCCTGGAATTCTACATGACAAATTAAGACTATGCTTCGACTCCTAATAAATGTAGCTAGAGCAGAGTTTCATAAACATTCTTGAGATTTCTTCTGTAACAGCTTTATTTTGGCTCCCCACTTTTCCTGCTTAAACAAATGGAAAGGTTGGCTGATATTGTCAAAATACAGCACTTCTCATGAACCAGGAGTCATTTATTAACGTAATTTATTGAGCTTGCATTGTAAAACATAAAATCATATTTCTACAGAGGGGAAAAAAAAAAAACCCTCATTACCCTAAGCTAAGATTATTTTCTTTTAAAAGACAAATTATTGCAATTGTGAATTCTGTAAGTAAGCTTATGTGCTTCCAGAACCGGCCTTTCAGAGGCCAACAGGGTAAGTTTTAATGAACCGTGCAATGCTGGGTAAGAACAGAACAGATGTTTGCACAGCCATCAGGTAGACCTTTGTTTATATAAATACACCACAGTAGATAATATCTAATACCTTTCTCATGGCTTAAAATAACCTTCCCACTAAAAATACAAACAGGCTTTTTCCCAGTTGTGAACATGCTTAAAATCTAATTAATACGCAGCCGATTGCAAACCAAACTGCTCACGCAGGGTCGGACCTGTCATCCAGCATCACCCCTTTCATGACACAGTCTTAATCTCCTCCTTTGTCGTTATATTGCAGTTTTTGCTCTAAAGGTTTCTGCACTAAAAAAGTGGGAAGGTGAAGCCATAGTTCAATTCAATTTATTTTTATATTGCCTCTCATACAAAGTCTTTCAAAACGCTTTATATTGAGAGATAAAATAATCATATAACACTTGCCAGAATTCGGCATGGTGACTTTTATACGCTCGGGGTAAAGCTACGTATCAGGATAGTGAAATTTAGAAAATTTAGAAGTAGAGTGAGTATTAATAAATATGCATTGGTTCCACACTGTATGGTAATAAGAAGAGGGAAGCAGATCCCTCTTACGGCTCATTCATAGCCCTTCCTTTAGGTAGGAGGGTGTCTCCCAGCTCTGCAGATGCACACAGAGGCATGTGCATGGAGGAGGATGAGCACGGTGAGGGCAGCGGGGCTGCTGGAGAGGATGAGGAAGGCATCACCCAAAGGAGCCCTCTACAGCTGCGGTGGGCAGAGAAACGCAAGTCACTTGTTTTCCCCCCATATGTAAAGCACAATTTCCATTCAGAAAATGAGAAGGAAAATTCAGCCTGTCNGAAAGGAAAGGAAAGGGGAAAGGAAAGGGGAAAGGAAAGGGGAAAGGAAAGGGGAAAGGAAAGGGGAAAGGAAAGGAAAAATGCACTGAGTCTCTAACGTTCATCGTCCGACAAACACAACACAAGAATAGCGTCGCAACCAGGGAGGGAAAGGTTTCTGCAAAAGAAAAGCCTATAGTGAGCAGCAAAGCAAAAAATATTCTTGGCAGCACCATTATTGTATTTAACTTAAATAATTTATAAGCACTCAGTGTCCAGAATATCACCCTGTACTAACTAATGCAATTATCTACAAGGCCAAACCTGGAACCAGGTGCACTCCGCGCGCTGGCAGTACAGCGCAAGCAGCAGCCCGTGCGCAGGGACAGGCGTAGGAATCAGCAGGTGGGCTTCATTTACTCTGCTAAGCCCGTTCTCATCGAGTCTAGGAAACAAGCACAGAAAAACCTCCTCTCAGGCTCCTAAAGTAACTCTACCCCTATCCAAACAGAACCTGAATGTCAGAACGCTCACCCAGTTTATTCCAGTATGACCCCAAGCAGTGCAGGAGAAAGATGCTCCCCAAAACACCCCGACCATTAAACAAAGGGTGTTATAAATTCTGTAATATAATGTTAAATTGTCGTTCTAGAAGTTTACTGCGTGTCTGAGGCCCATCATTTCAGAAGCCCACTCATAAAGAAGCCTGGTAAAAGAGCATTTAAGAAAATATTTGGGCAACAGCTAATATTTCTTCCTACCTATCTTCACGCGCATGCCGCTCAAGCCAAGTCACATCTTTATAATGCACAGTAGGAAAACACAATATATAGTAACTCATTTTCTGACCTTTTAATATTTCTGTCATTGATTGTCAGAAGTGAGGACTGCTCTCTATCCTAAGGTGATGGATTATTTAATTAACTATTGACCTTTTCAGTATCAGATGTTGACAATGAATGCAGTCCTATGTAAGCTGCCTCCTCTGGATGCTGTTCAGTTCTCCATCGCACGTTGATTTGTCTCACTTTTCCGTTTTAGGCCTAACATTTCTATTACGCTCATTTAAAAAACAAGTCAAAGTGCTGTATTTAGTGAGGAATACTTTTGTGATCCACTGCCTTAAGTTTCCTTTGAATGTCAGCTGTGTTTATAGTAGAATTTATATGAATATTAACAGAATTAAGTCTTTCATAGATAAAAATAATTTCTACTGCTTACCTATTACTTAAGTTTCTGGCATGTTTTCAGGACAACTTCTTCTGCACCAGGAGGCAAAGAAGCCAACGCAGGAAGGAAAATTGCTCATCATCTGTGCACACGGGTCAAGAGACGTCCCAGACTAAAAACTGTAAGAAACATTTGATATTACAGTTTGCCTCTGGGCCCAGCAAAGACTCCAGCCAGAAACGTGACATTTATACCGAGCACCTTTAAAAAGCAAACATTTCACTATTTTCCCACACGATAGGCAATGCGAAGCCTTGTTTACCCAAAAGCAAACCGAGACGTAAGACTTTTTCTTCCCAAAAATAGAGAAAGGATCCAGATCTTCATCCTGAAGACCCAGAATCCCAGTGCTCCAGTCTCAGCAATTACATATTCAGCTACAATCTTTTTATAAGTGAACAAGGTATTTTCCTCCACGAACATGTTGTTGGAACCAAACGCTGAAAAAATGATCTGTGCCTCCAGGTTGTCAGAGAGATTTACATGTGACTACACAGCAGTTTGGGTATTCCACTGTGATTTCTCGCCAGGGCTGAGCAGGCTGATTAATCTAACATATTCTTGGTAGAAACTGTCCAGCATTTCTCCAGGAAAAAAAAGTTTGTAGCCTAGCACACTTTCACAATAAATATCATCTGCTAATTTCATCTGTTCACCTAGAAAACACTTTTTTGCCAAACGCAGTACCAGATAGAAATTTTGGGGACTTTTTTTGTGTGCTCAACGGTCATCAGTATTTTTTCAAAGTGTTCCATTTTTCCCAATTATTTTGGTAACCGTATAACCATACAACCACTTCATAGGAAAAGAGTCCATAAAGTAACCCTGCACCAGCAGAGAATAACAATCAACAAATTTCCAGACGGGCTGTTAACAACAAATCATCATGTTCCCCTCATTTTTATTTTATTTTATTTTTTTGTCTGTGAAAATAACAGCAGCACACACGGCTGTAAATATTCCTACTGCTGATGGATTTGGCAAATGGTTTTAATCAGAAGCTTTCCTTTTGTATTAATCAGCTTTCCCCGTAACCTAAGAGAGATCCCTACATATTTCATCGATATACCCAGATAGCGGAGTTATAAGTCTGATTTTTTGTGATGTTAATGCAATATTATGATAGATATCTATTAATGTGGAGAGCGGAGTAGCAGACAGACTCCAGCGCCTTTGACAGCGGCTGCTCTTTCTTTGTCAGTGTCAATCCACGCCGGAATCGAGGGGAATGAGTGAATGTGACAGGAGAGGACCGCACCAATTATGGATGAAGGGATACTATCTACTCCCACTGGTTGATGTGATTTATTCGACGGTCCTTCTGCATTTATAGAACAGCAGATTGTAGCTGCTTATGAAGTGACAAATAGTGCTCAATGACATTGACTGACTTGTCTGATCAATTTAGCTTGTCTGAAAAGTAGCCGTGAATTGCTGTCCTTGTTGAATGACGGTACGAACAGTCCTGGTTCAACTTTACTGATGTGAAATCTCAAATGCCATTAGAAAACTGATAAAGATGACTCCCTTTAAATAAATAACACTACAGTCCCGTACAAGGAATGAAAAATAGTAACCTTTCCTATAGCTTTGCTTTGAAACATATCTCACTTAAAGAATGTTTTGTCTTTGAGGCTGTGTCAGTGGAACATTTTTATTCTTTTATAAGTTCTTGAATATTTGATATATTTTGGTGGAAAAGCAATGTATCTGACGGAGAAGAAACAACTGGAGTTTTCTTGCAGGAACCAACAAAGCAACTTTTCATGTTTTCTAGTAAAATTGCCAACTGTCCTGATTTTACTGAGCCTTGAGTCATTAGATTCATATTTAAATTTGGAGCTCCTGGATTCTGGTGATGATGTAATTCAGCTTTCGTATTAAAATCAAGATGAAAAAGAAAAAAAAAAAGGAAATTCCCGGCCTTGTGGTCAGAGAGCAACTTGAAAATGTGATTTTAGTGAACCCAGTAGGATCAAAATCCAAAAGAAACTGGAAGCCAACTTACAGATGCTGAGGGGTTGTGGTTTTTGGGGGGTTACGAGACACGATCTTAAGACTATAGGAGCCTGGCAGGACTTCTTAACACTTGAGGCTGACAGCACAGGGACTTCTAAGAAGTCTGGCTCATTTTGATAGAGCTGCTGTGTTAATAACCTAATATTGAAAACTGTCAAACTTCCAGTGACTGCTAGCCCTTCTGGCAGAAGGGGTTGTTAAATGTGAAGGGGTGGCAGAGCCAGGCTATTGGGTGCCATGTAATTCTCACTGCTTTTAGTGAGCCTCAGCACAGCCCTTCTAATAACACTGGAATTACACAGTAAGGTGTTACTCGGCGCGAGTAAAGACTGCACAATACGGCCTTTAAACTAACATTGAATTAAAAACCATTGAGCAACTGTTAACAAATTATATTTTATCTAGCATTAGATTAGTATTTTTATAAAGTCATAATGTTGTGGCACACCTTATAAATAATACCTATGACATTTCTTATATGAAGCAGACACAGGAATTGCCTGCAAATGGTAATTCCGTGTATAAATATATGCAAACTTGTGAGTGGGTCTACATGCACATATCAATATATCTATATGGTCGTACATACTTATAAATCAATGTCTGCGTGTGGGGGGTGCATGTGCGCCATTCATTATATATTACAATATTAAACTGTTATCCATGCACAAGTATATTTATGTATATATTTCAATTTATTAGAGCTAGGCAGTCCTTTACAGACTTAATAAAGAGCACCAGCATTATAAGCCAAGAACCATTTTTCCCTTTCCCTGTATTATTCAAATTTATTAAACAATATTTCACATTTGTTTGACACAATGTCAAACTCGGGACTCCTAAAGAACTGCTGCAGCTTTGGAACTGTTATGCTTTCTTGGACTTTAATCATTTTTGGCAAGGCTCCATTTCCTGTCAGAAAGTGAAACAGCTTAGGAATGTCATTTTCACGAAAGAAAACAGAGAGAATCCGAGAGGAAGTTCTCCTCCACTCCAGAGCCCCTAAGATACTCAAACACACTCGCAGGAGGGCTGGAATACATCAAACATTAGCAGAGGGAAAAGGACACACTTTTCCCACATTAAAATACATGGATAAAGTTGAACTTTTGCTAAAAATAGTTCCCATGACTAATCCTATTAAGTTTTTAAAAAATTGGGCCGTATCTCCCTTGAAGTCAAATTGTTTTTTAACTTCAGAATGACATTAGAAAAAGACTCTAAAGTGCCTTTGCTTAAGTCAAAGTCCCTGGAAGATTATTTTTTCTTTTCTCTTTTTTTCATTTTTTTAAGTGAGATATGAAAAATGAGGACAGGAGCACGGATCATTCTTCTAAAAGAGCAATTTACCTATTGAAGAGGTGGGGAGTATCAGTCTCTCCCAGATCATCGCTTGTGATTTACTTTTAAAAAAGGGAGGCTCCCTAAGGAGGGAGGAGGTCAAAGAGAGCAGACTAAAACGAACCCTTCGCTCTGCCAGCCCAGTGCCTACAGAAGCTGGGCACAGCCCCAGGGGAAGAGCTGTATAAAGCCCTGCAACGTATTTGGGCAAGAATCACCTATTTTTTTCATTCACAGGGCTACTTATGTGAAAACCACCTTGACTGCTTGTTGTGATGAGGAAATGAGCAATGGCCAGATGGATTTTGAGAACACAACCCGCACCCCAGCAGGAAAAACACCCCCCTAGCAAAACTAGCAGTTCCCACTGCACCTTGGCCACACTGGCAGTAAATGTAACTAAGGACTTCTGACAACCACCAGATCCGTGTAGAATTTATGAATCCTATTCAGGGCTCATCTGGGTGGTTTTCTATCAGGCTGAACACTCCAGTTTTATGCTGAGGCTTAAGCCATCCTTGTTTGTTTGTGCTAACATACTAGACAGAAATCACAAGCTACGGTAATACCACAGTTGTTTCAGAGCTGGCTGCAAAGGGGGGGGCGAGATTCCATTTCTGAAGGAAAAGCTGTTTGCAGCAGGACACTGAGAGAAAAAGGAGATTTAGCTCCTTCAAAGAATTTGACCTAAATCCAAACAACACTCATACATGGTCAGGAAAGGCAGGTAAGTTTATCTGTTGCACTTTCCCTAGAATTAGGTTAAATACCAAGTGAATTGATTTTAGGAGCCTTGCAAATGTCTCAGCCCTGTTTGCTTTGGTTGCAACGTGTGCTTAAATCTGTGCGTTACAAACCCCAGCAAGGCACACGCTGCCCTGTGGACGGGTGTGCAAGCCAGTGAGTCGGTGAGCCCGAGCTGGGAGGACATCCCAGCACCATGGTCCACAGGACCCAAACGCAGGAGCCCCAGAAGAGAGCATCCAGCTGGCAAAAGCTGAGCGGAGAGTGTCACATGTCTTCAAGGAAAAGATGAAATCCTAAAGGGAAAAATCATGACCCATATACATGCTACGAAAAACATGTATGCTTCTAGCTCAGGCACGAGAAAGGTCAGGATTCAGCGTTAATGAAACCCTTCTCCAGCTGAAACCCTGGAGAAGGAGGTTAGAGAAGGGAAGGTAAAATGAAAATAAATTCATCAACTCACTTAGCAAGAAATCTACAGTGTGCTCGTGGATTTTTCTGTGAACAGATGAGCACAAAGCACAATGGGTGAAGAATAGAGGGGTCACAGGAGTTGTCTACTTCCAGAAACCTTCACAGCTCCCAGTTTCAATACATCTTCCATCTACCTTCTGCTCGGTACCGAACGGGGAGCGAATGCGAACAGCATAAGCACGCACTCAAGTCTGTACAGGTAGATGCACACAGGCATGCTCTTAGGGAAGGGAAAGAACAGAGCAGGTTACGGTAGGAAAACGAGCCCCCAACACGTGCTTTTCCTCTCCGTCTCTCGGGCAGCGTGGGTCAGGTACGATCGGGTGGTCCCAGCATGTTACACACACACCAGGGGACTGTAAAAACTCTCAGCGTCGATCTACATCTGCTTGCGTTGAAGTCATCCCCCCCACCCACACTTCAATGGCAGCAGAGTTAGGTCAATACCGAAACACTTGTGAACACGTCGCTCACCGCATCGCTCCTTCCCACCCCCCCCGAAACCTCTCTGGCGGCATTATTTTCCTTTCTGCCCCCAGCTGAGCTTTCATGGTGCTCTCTGATGTTCCTGCAAGGAATAACTCATTCCCTCAGCCCATAACCTGTGCAGTGGGTACCTCCGGTCTTCCCACCACACCACTGCCAGTCATCCCAACAGTATCTTCTGCCTCAGACCAGCTTCGCTGCTGAAACTCCAATTCAAAACTAGCGCATGGCGCTTGTTTGTTGTTAAAAGTACAACTTTTGTGTTTGCACTTATAATAATGTCTTGTAGCAAGTTAGTCACCGAGGAACATTTCCAGTCATTTATTTTCCAGCACAGACTACAGGTTTCCATGGCTATATTCCACAGGAAAAGAAAAGAAAAAAAAAAATTCCAATTTCATGTGTAGATGAAATGCTTCAAAGTCTCAAACACTCAAGCCATCACTAACACATGCAATAATATAAACTGGAATGAATTTTCAGGATGTAGTAGGCTAAAACTCAGCTTTCGGAGCGGCAGGGTTGAAGTGCACTTTGACACCAGCCCTCCCCATCCCCCTCTCCCCACACCCACTAACTCTTCCTTACTTCATCTTCTTCTCATGCTTGGCCCCATTTGACAGCAGCTGGCAATCGCCAGAGCCCACAAAGTCATCCAAGCTACAGCTCAATCTGCATTTCCAACCCATGCGCTCCAAGCACCATAATGTCAGCTTGTATTATAAACCCGTGAAGTCAACTCATTAAATGTCCCTCCAAAAGCCTCTCCGTTCCTCAGCACCCAGTCTTCATTCATTCATAAAGCCCATCTTTAACTTCATGGTGCCGCGTATACTTCCCTGCCCATTAAGACAAACGCTGGCACTCAGCGCCATCCAAATCCTTCACCTTCAAAAACTACTCCGCAAAGCCGCTGCTCACACACCATGACGATACACTCGGGATCTGTTTCTTCAACTGAATCTATGAAACGCTGTTTGATAAATCACTGTTGAAAGTTTTGTTTGCATTACTGAAGGAGTCTTCTTTTGTACTGAGGGGAAGGAATTCGGAGAGTCAAATCTAAACTTGAAGCTATATTCCTATTTTTCTGCACAGTTTTATACAAGGAACTTACTGAACTTAACAAGTTTAACAAAAATAAAATTAAAAATTAAAA
>VZTV01018322.1:98046-128132 GCA_013400875.1 Anhinga rufa | reverse complement strand
TGCCTTCCACAAGTGTTTTCCAAGCAACATGCTCTGGCAATCCAAGTCTGAAATGGAGGCAAGAGCCTTGAAAGCCAAAACTCTCTCAAAAGAGTAATCTGAGACAAATTTAATAAATGTGGTAGATAATGATGTTGAATATTCAGAAGACATATCATACTATTTGCTGTCCATATCTTTAAAAGTTTCACTTTTTAGGAATTTTCCAGATCTCAGCTTTCAGCATTTTGCATGAGTAACTAAAATCCTCTTTCTGTGTCCAGGAGATGCTAACCACTTTATCGCCTCTCCTGCTTCCCATATCAGTCTGTCTCCACAGACACGTGCTAGCTTTTCTTTCATATTCTTCAACTGGTTAACAAAAGTGATTTAACTTTGAATAACCATTCCCCACTTCTATTTAGCCTGAAAGGCTGCTGATTCTGCTCTATATTTGAAGACCTTGTGTGCCCAAAAGCTTGTGCAGTTTTTGTTTCTTTCTTTTTGCAGTTATATTAGATTGTCTAAGAAAAGATATTATCTCTGACTGCAAACTTTGCTTACTTCTTATTTTCAGATGACCACAGACCAACAACATTACTCATACCGTGAAAGTCAGTATTAGCTTTGTCATCTGCAAATGACAACACATTGTGAACCCAATTGACTTTAATACCCTTCTTGCATTTTCAAGCATTTCTAATGAATTTTTACTCTTGTATTGAAAATAATTAAGCAGACAATAGATCACTTCTCTTTCTACTGTATAGGAATGAACATCTGCCAGAAACATTTTAACATTTCCATGGTTTAAAGCACCAGTGGCCACACAGAAAAATACACCTTTTTTAACCAAGCCTTTAATGATTCTTTTGATTGAAAATGGAGCTAGCATATTACCAGAAATATGTAATGCTTTTATTCTACCAAGATATATTATTTAACAATGGGTGAATTTTGCAGAACAACTCTAATTTGTTCTTTCAGTCTAATGACCCATATGAATGATTGTAGATACTATTGTGTCACATAAGTTGTTTCTGTCAAAGCCAGAATGCTTTGTCATTTTCTTCATATCTTCATCAGGGAAAATATTTCAAGTGCAAAAATTTGTACAAAAATGTTGTCCAAAAATGGTTTTATAAGTTATTTTGTTTGCATGCTGCCTTACATCTGATGGTCAAGTGTGAACAATTAAGAAAAGTCTTCTGCATCAGCTACAGTAGTCATAGTAATAATCACTACCACTGACGATCTATGCAAATTTCTATCTCCAGTGAGTGTAAAATCTCTTCTTTATAGATGCTAAATCTTGTTTTGTTGGAGGAGTGTTACCATCTAAAGCACTGTCGAGTCATGGTCCATGTAATTCATTGAAATCCACGCATAAGTAATAATTAAACACAGCTGTTGACAAGGATCATACTGCCAGTCTTGGACCAACTGTTGTTGAGGCCCTGCATACACCAATAGATCTTAACACCCCTGACCAGCTTTGCCTGGGCCCCCCACCCACACATCTTCTTGCTGTTGTCCCAAGAGCTGCATTTAAATTCTGACTTGTCGCTGCTCCTGAATGATTGTCCTTGGACGTGCCTCATGACTATGGCCCTGCCTGGTGATCTGGGCTCTCAGCTGAACCTGGTGACTGTCACTGGTAGCTCTGTTTGCCTTGCTTGGGTCCTGTGGGACTTCGTTCCCTGTTGAAGAGGTCTCTGCTTGTCTTGCTGTTACCCCCAGCTTCCAACTTGCCTTTCCTGTGGAGCAGCCCTAGTCTTGTTGCTGCCCTGACGACTCTGACCTCCTTGAGTCCTGAGCCAAGCATGGTGGAGCCTGGCCCTCAAACTGTGCAGGGTCTTACCCCCCAAAACACCTCTCTAGCCTCATACTGGCCTTCACACCCTGAAGAAGACTATGGTCAGCATGCAAAGGCAGGTCACACCCCTGCAGGTTTCTCTTACTCCAAAGGATGTTTGACTCCGTTGTGCAGTCTGAGTAAGGTGACTTCTCTCAGTGCTGCCTTTCTCAAATTGTCCGAGCATCTATCCGGACCTTCTCCTACACATGAATCAAGATCACTTTTTCTTGTAGTTCAGACATGTTCCTGCTGATCCATGCTGGATTCAGACATGCTGTGTGTTGCATTCACACTATACACTAGAGTGAAGCCCCAGCAGCTACTGGCCTCGGAGACTGTTTCCAGAGACTTGTGATAAAGCTCTTTACCCACAACTGTTTAGGACCGATCAGAAAGATCTCACTTGCCACCACCTTTTGAGGCTTTAACTGACAAATAACCTCATTGCATCTTTGCAATGAGACATTCTGGTTGGCATCTCTGGTGAGCATCTGCTGTGTACTGAGTTGTTAATGGGCCTTTCACAGATCTGCTTCCTTGCATGGAATTTCTTTGCTTGAGTAAAAAGTGCAAAAGCAGATTTATGGGGTAATATCACATTTTGACAGGCAAAGTCCATTATATTTATTTCAAGAGTGTAATTCAGTACTGCTGAGGACAACACAAATGGACTTTTCTTAAAATAATTTGTAGAGGCTTGGGCTTACTTTTGTTAAAGGGTTTCTCAAGGCAGATATTACACTGAAAAGTGCCATAAACAGCCACTCTGCTTAGTTTTGTTCTGCAAAAGTTTGTTTGATGATTAAGCTGATTTTTTACTTACCTAGAGGAAATGAATTAAATAAATGGAGCTATTATTTAAAACAAGGGAGAGCTTGCCATCTTTAGGGAGGTCTTCTAGAAATAAGGGATAACCCTGTAAAAACAGGATGGTTAGTCAAGTTAATGTCTTTCTTCATCTTTCCCTAAGTAAAGACTCCCTAAGCCTATAATAATGTCTTTTATTCTCAAATATAATCTGTCTTGGAGGACTTGCAGAAAGTTACCAGCCTGCGTGATGCTTTGTACCCGCCTGTTCCTCATCAGAGTCCCACCTCTGTGGGCACTTGCTCTAGGTGCTAACCTCACAGTTCACTGCTCCTATGGGAGGGTACTGAGGATGCTGTCCTCTGTAGGGCCTCCTTAAACATTTCTCTTCAGCAGTAGCTTCCCACACATTCCCTGCAGTAGCAGGAAAGTAGGGTCAAGAAACCTCTCAGTAAGAAACTAAATCACAGATGCAGTCCCGGCTGTGCCTATCTCAGCGGTTCCTGTTATGTTTGGGAGCCCCTGGCACCACTGGCAGTGGACTGGGTTCATCTGGTACATTGCCATATGCCGTAGTGCCTTGCAGGCCACCTACAGACACTGCCCAGTTCCTATGATTGACCTTTAGGGGAAGGTGGGGAGGAAGACTAGAATGAGTGACTTTCATCCAACAGGTTTAAAACCCTGTGATCAACAAATCAACAAAGATAAACATTCTTCTTTGACTTCTGTTTTTTAGCTTTTAGATGAGTTCAGGTCCCAATTTCAAGACTCTTTTCCCCAAAATTAAATGTTCTTATTTTATTCAATAGAAGCTGGGACTTGTATGTAATAATTTGTTTTCAAATCTCACATGAGGCAGGATTTTATCATGACACTTGGCAACGTTTGATGAAAAAACCCCTATACTCGATGACAATCTTTAGAGTGTTTTGGATCAGATCCACAAATAGGATGGGGAATGTGAACACTAAAATTACAGGACATCTAAACTTTTAATACATTGATGGTATAACTGTCTCAAATGTCTCAAACAGTGATTTGGTTTTTATTTTTTTAATCACTACTTAAATATATTTTTGAAAAAAGAAGAAAAACTGAATGGCTTCTTCATATTGGAGCTAATTAATATTGTAGGTGGAATGGTTTGGCTTGGCTTCATGGTTTTTTTTTCTCCCTCTGTCAACAAACCAGTTCATATACCAACTATGATTCCCTTTAGCAAACTAAAATAGAAGCAAATACACTGTTATCATACACTATTCTTGTTCTGAACACATATAACAGATCCTTTCATCTGTGGGTTTGGATGCGTCTTTACTGTAATTCTGTTATAAAAATATATGAAAATATAATATACTGACTACATGCATGCACGTAAACATGTCTCAGTATGCAAATCTCTTTCTTGTATGCACTTTAACTGGTGCATTAAAAAATGTGGATGCGTATATTTATATTTTAACTTATGTGTTGGAGATATAGAACATACATAGTTGTCTTTAACAATATAGCTGCAGTGTTCAAAACCATAGATAACGTATTCAGGTAGCAATGAGTGTTAAAAAAAGATTTAAACAGAATATGTTGGTCACAGTTCTCTTACTTATAGTGTGGCAAAGAGGAAGGTCTGACGTCTTGTGGTTCAGGATTGAATATCCCATTGCGGGTCTTTCTGGATCTCAAATTAGGCTGGAAATTCCTCACTTTGAAAAAAAAAAAGGAGACGTCTCTGGCAGGTTGATGTTGTGGTGGTAGCACCTGGATTTGGACAGATCTTTCCTGGGTCAAGATTTCCACAGCTAAGTGAAGTGACTGTGAGGAAGGGTAAGCAAGATAATGTAAGGTTTAACGTGTAAGATATTGAGTCTGGTATAAATGTGTAATCGCACCCCAGATAAAGCTGATATCCATGTAAGAAATAAGTATAATGAGAAATAAGATGATTGTCAGGTGCTGAAAAAGCTATCTTTATACTGGACGGAATTGATCTGGTTATAAAATTTAAGATCATCAAATACTGTACAAGCATCGTGACAATGTGAGTTGTCAAGATAAAAATATGTGTTCCACAAGCTTTTCTAACTGACATCATCTTGCCATTGCATATGTCATCATGATATATATCACCACCTATCTGTGTTCTCTAGAATGAAAATTTTCTAAAGAAACCCATACAAGATTAACCTTTTCTAAAAAAAAGAATGGGAAAAGGGAATTTAGAGCATAAGTTCAGTTTCCTCTGGATTTCCAGACAACTAGTTAACTCACGTGGAAAATGACAACCTGGACTGGAGGGTCGAACATGACTGAATGGTGTGAAAACATTTATTAACAGGAGCCAAGGCGGGTAGCACAATCGGATAGCCTTGTACTAAAGAGACCTTTGCTTTCTATTAAGCTTGACCAATGCAACTTCTATTTTTTTTTTCTTGATGTGAGTTTGACTGAGCAGTTTAAATATGAAGTAAGTGACTGGCCTTTTCTTTGGTGACCTTAGATGACAGGGTGGCAGCTAAAAAAAGCCGACCAAAATGAGAATGACAGTGATTTAATTGCCAGGAAATGGCATGTGCTGGAATGAAATCCTTTATTCTTTCATAGAATCATAGGATGGTTTGGGTTGGAAGGGACTTTTAGAGGCCACCTAGTCCAACCCCCCTGCAGTGAGAAGGGACATCTTCAACTAGATCAGGCTGCTCAGAGCCCCGTCTAACCTGACCATGAATGTCTCGTGGGATGAGGCCTCCACATCCTCTCTGGGAAACCTGTGCCAGTGTTTAACGACCCTTGTAAATTTTTTTTTCCTTATATCTAGTCTAAAACTACCTTCCTTTAGTTTAAAACCATTACCCCTTGTCCTGTCACAGCAGGCCTTGCTAAAGGGATCATCCGCATTTGTCCTATAGTCCCCCTTTAAGTACTGGAAGGCTGCAATAAGGTCTCCCCGCAGCCTTCTCTTCTCCAGGCTGAACACCCCCAACTCTCTCAGCCTGTCTCCACAGCAGAGGTGCTCCAGCCCCCTGATCACCTCCGTGGCCTCCTCTGGACCCGCTCCCGCAGGTCCATGTCCTGTCTGTGCTGGGGGCTCCAGAGCTGGACACAGCACTGCAGGTGGGGTCTCACCAGAGTTGGGCAGAGGGGCAGAATCACCTCGCTCAACTGCTGGCCTTCTGGGCTGCAAGCGTACTGTCCTGGAGTTCTAAAGAAGAACATGAGATTGGGACAGGATTTTTGGATGCCTGTGTACCAGTACATTGAACTGTCTGGGAATGCCCTCAGGCACCAGAACATGATCCATCTATATTAGCAAAAGGTTGGAGAGGTCCTTGGCATGCCTTTGGTATGTGCCAACAAGGCTCTCCAAAAACCTCCCAGGCACAGCTCAGGCATAAGTGCGTTCCAGGGTTCATGCCCATTTGGCACTTTGTGTGCAGCCACCCTGCATCTAAACAGGTTCCTAGCACAGATAGCTTGTGATGCACCAGTTGCCCTTATTGCCCAGGAAATTTTCCAAGTACATTTAAATTTTGAGTGCAGACAGTGTCTCCCAGGAAAAAAAGTATACTGCATCTGCAGCCTCTGCCTCTGCAAGCTGATGGGAATTTCTGCTCTCACTTCACTGGTTGCAAAAGTCTGCAAGGGGCCCTAATTCAGAAAAGCATGTGTTTATGTGTATTGCTAAATCATAGCCGTTACAGATAAAAGGCCTTAGGCTTTATCTAACTTTCCTTCAATATTAATGGCAACTTGAATTATTTTCCCCCTACAAAAGCTGACAGTGAAAATTTGTTTCAGAAGTCAGGCTGAGGATGATGGGCACAAGGGGCACTTGCAGGCATACCTCTTATTTTACTTTCCCCAGTGTATGACAGTTATAAAAGGTCAAATCCTGACACTGTACCGAGGTTGAGTGGGACTTTAACTATTTCAATGAGACTGCTAGGCATAAAAAGGGCCATTCAATGGATGGCTGTACACAGTAAAAAAGAAGAGCAGGTACTTCTGTCCCAGGTCAGAAATACTGAAGACTTCTTCAGAAGTAGGCATTGAGCACTATTAGAGTCCTAGCCTGCAGTTTTCATCCTGGCAGAGCCTGGTACTGACAGCTGTGACTCACACACACGATAGGTTAGAAGACCTTCTCCGAAAATAGAAGCTGAAGTATAACAACTGCAGTAGTAACCCGCTCAAGTTAATGAGGGAGATTTGTTCGGCGTATGTAACATTTCTTGTTCTATGATTAAAGGAATGATTTGGCAGTAAATGTGCTATGAATGAGCTGACAAGACTCTATGCACCAACCAGCAAATGACTGCAATATGCCATTTTTATTAGAGCATGTGTCAGCAATGAATATTTATTCAGAAGTGGATTTCCAAGAGATGCAATGGACCTAGAGGTCATAGACTCCTAAAGCTTTTGGGCTTTTTAATATTGAGCTAGCTTTCATTTCTAGAATAGATGAGTAACCCCTCTGCTTCACTCTTCCTCCCAAACTCCCTTGAAAAGTATTTTGTTCTCATCTTGCTGTCCACCTCAGTTCAAAGAAAAGAGTGGGAGGGGGGATTTGTTTGGTTTTTTTTTTTTCATACAGCTTCGAAGAGAGAGCTTTTGGGGATGGAAGCAGCAAAGAACAAGGGCAAGGGAAGACACCAAGGCTAAAAGTCATTTTCTGGGGCTTCTCTCCTTCTCAGATACATTCTTTGTCCCCAGTTTGTGAACCTCTGCCCTATTCCTTTCCTCTGCACCAAGGCAGAATCGAGGATACCTACACCACTCTGGAGCATGTTTGCCTCAGGTCTTCTAATAAACATCCACGGAGTTTTCACAGCCTCTCTAGACAACATTCGCTCTTCATTTTCTTTAAGGCATTTAATTTCTCTTCTTTGCTGGAAGTTGAACAGATTTCTTGTTGTTCTAGTTACCAAGGGCACAGAACTATTGATCGCCATACTCTCCCTCTTCTCTGTTGGAAGAACATGTACCTGGCTTCCTTTAGGTTTCCCTTTTCTAGGCTAAACAAATCCAACTGCTTCACTTTTTCTTCACATTTTGTTTTCACATTCTCTTCTCATTTTCGCTGTTATTCTCTAGGGGTTTTTCAGTATGTGTGGACTTTCTATCTTTCTACTGTGCCTTTTCTCAGGGAGCTGCCCTGCTGAAATAAATCAGATTTCTGAAGTCTGTGGCTTTCCATTACCCAGTGAAAGAAGGAAAAAAGGGATACTGACCTCCAGACAATTCTGGAGCTTAGAAATCACCTCTAAGGAAAGAGAATATAATTTCATCTCACTGGCCTAACCGCTATCTGTTTGCTCAGACTGCTGAAGAGCCTGAAAAATAATCAAAGGGGGGCTTCATAGTAGGGACATTGGACTGAGACTATGGAGAAATGAACCCCCAAACTCACTAGAAATCAACTTGTCCCAACCCCTTAGCACAATAGTCTTGGGTAAATTTTTTGTCCCGCTCCAGCAAAGGACTTGAGCAAAGCTGGGAGGTGGACAGACTTCCTCACCCCAGGGACAGGCAGTACCCAGTGCCCATCACGCTGGTCTTGCTCTCCCAGTGCCCTCTGTGCTCAGTGAGTGGGACAGCAATTCTGATCCTCCTCATGCCTATGTCCTTCAAGGCTTCTGTGTAGAGACTTTTTGGCCCTGAGAAAGGTCTTCTTTGCTAAGGGAGTTGCTGGACTTACAAAGTCAATGACCTGCAGTCTTAGGCTGCCCAGAGGTGGTTCTCATGTGAAATGGAGCAGTCATCTGGGCCATCAGGTCAGTTAACGCAAGGAATTATTCTGCATTTTGATGATCAGGTTCCACAGCTGCACTGAGACACAGGTATCAGTCTTCATAGCACCCGACCAAAGCTTCAAGTTCCCTTCTTGGCAGCAGCAAACTTTGTGTGGAAGGTAGAGTTACTTGGCACTCCAGCCCAGACCCATGACTGCTTCTAGAGTGAGGAGGCAGACTACAACCCATGGGAGAAAAAGTTGTTGCCTTGCCTATTTGAAGCACTTTAAAGGGGAAAATCCAAATGCAACGTCCTGCCACTGCCAAACCCAGAAACACCTGTATTCATTGCCGCTCTGCTAACAGAAGCGTTGTCTCACCGTGAGTTCAGGCAAGGTGTATTGCAGGGAAATAAGGTTTTACTTAGCAATCCAGGCTTAGAAGAAATCCTTATGGGAATAGGATAAAATTTTGAAGACAAAAATAGAAGACAATTTTTTTTTCAAGACAGGTATGTTTTCTAGAGCATCCTGTTTAGAGCTGCCTTTTAGATATGACAGAGGAGGATATGATAGTGCAGTGGATGGTCAAAGCCCTGAATGCCTTTTGCAGGTTGCTGGCTCAAGTCTACCTCTTGTTCTCAGTGTCTTTCCTGAATTATAAACGTTTATGTAAGAAGAAGACAGATTTTCAAATACAGTTCCTACCCTCAGGAAAAAAAACAAACAAACCAAAACAACAAAAAAAAATAACTACAAACAACTTGACAGAAAAATCTGACCATGGATGGCATGAAGCTTTTCTTCAGCCACCTGGAGGAAAAAAAGAAAAAATCAGGTGTCCCAGGTGTTTTAAGGTGTCAGACTAGAATGATGCTATTTAAAGAAATGAAGATGGTCTCCTAAAAAATTTCTCAGATGTTCAGATGCTGACACTGAGGGACATTAAGGGAATTGCTTCCCCACATAATTTTTCTCTGAATTTCTCCAACCTGACAAAATATTTCTTATTATTAAGTCCCTCAGAAGCGCATACCATAAGCTAGGTAAAGCCAGTCAGCCTACAGCTATGCAGAGTAGCAATAGCTGTTCTGTGACGGTGTCTGTACATGCAGCAAACCCACAATGGTGATGTAGTGTGCCAAAGTCTGAGACATTATTATTCTTTTAATTAAATTCAAGTATGCTCTGCAGATACTATTTACTTTCTCTGATTACTGTACACAGGCTTGTGTCAAAGGCATTAGGAAGTACTAAGTGGGGATGGTTACCAGCACAGCTATCTAAGCCAGTAGGGAATATCTGGATCATGAAAGTTTTAGGGAGATAAAGATCATGAAAAGTGACAGAGTTGGAAGATAATTCCACATGCCGAATTCAGAGAGGACAACTCCTGGTTCACTGCAGAGGACAGCAAGGCTGTGATTCATGGAGATGCAGGGAGCTGATTTCACAGAATCACAGAATGATGGGGGTTGGAAGGGGCCTCGAGAGATCATCTCATCCAGCCCCCTGCGTGAGCAGCACCCCCAGAGCAGGGGGCACAGGACCGCGTCCAGGCGGGGTGTGAAGGGCTCCAGGGAAGGAGACTCCACAGCCTCTCTGGGCAGCCTGGCCACTGCTCTGGCACCCTCATAGTAAGGAAGTTTTTCCTCATATTCAAGTGGAACCTCCTGTGTTCCAACTTGTGCCCGTTGCCCCTTGTCCTGTCGTCAGGCACCGCTGAGAAGAGTCCAGTCCCATCCTCCTGACACCCACCCTTCAGATACTGATAAGCACTGAGGAGATCCCCCTCAGCCTTCTCTTCTCCAGGCTGAACAAGCCCAGGTCTCTCAGCCTTTCCTCCCCAGGGAGATGCTCCAGTCCCCTGAGCATCCTTGTGGCTCTGCGCTGGCCTTGCTCCAGCAGCTCCCTGTCCTTCTGGAACTGGGGGCCCAGAACTGGACACAGTACTCCAAATGCGGCCTCACCAGGGCAGAGAATTTAACCCTTTAGAGGATATGAATAAGACAGAACTGTGAATTAACCAGTCCTTCTTCCTACTTTTCAAAGGATTGGACAGTAGGACATCCCTTGGGGCTATATACCTAAAAAGTCTAATCATCAGTTGTGCTTAACGATTGGTACACAGAGCAGGGACTGTGAGAAACGATGCACGCTTTCTGGTGGAGGGAACTCAAAGAAGGGGAGTAGGTTACAATAACAAAGCAAAACCAAAAGCCAGACATGCAGAGATCCCAAGGCAAGGTAGAGAGAAAAAGGTTACATGTGAATATATATATAAAAAACTGTATCAGGGATCATAAGACTTGATCCCAACCTTGTCCTGGGGATTGACTTCCCAGCTCCAGGGACCTGCCTCATCTCCATAAACTTGCTTCGTGATCTGGACTCTTGGTTGAACATCGCCACAATCTGTCCTGCTCACTTTGCTTTGGGATGGGTCTGGTGAAGCTCCTGCCTGGCCAGCCGTGTTATGGAGCTCGGCTGCCAGCTTCCCCATGCCTTAGGGAGCAGCTGACCTGCTTTCTGACACCCCCGTTGAGTGAGTTGCTGAGGGGTGGCAAGAAGGAAGGCACAGATGCAATGGGAAATTTCATTTAATCAGCCACTAAGAAAAGGTTCAGAAATTAAGCCAAGACACGCAGCTAAAATAGCAGAGCTTGCACTCTCCCCAGAAGAAATACAGCTGTATCATTTAACACATCTTCTGCATCTTGGTGATGGATGCCCAGAGAATAATAACAGAAGCTGCTGCCTTCTTTACAGGAAGACCCGTCACCCTCGGCCTTGTGCACAGAGGAGCTTTCACGGCCCTTTCCTTCTCCTGCCCCCAGGGTAGGACCTCCTCCACTGGTTATTCATTGCAGCCTTGCCGGAAGCCAGTGAAGGATCACCAGGAAGCTGAGGTCAGGCCATTTTTTCTTGGGCTCCTGCCATGCTGGGACAGCTGAAGGGAGCTGATGCTTGCAAGGCAGATAATAACCTTCAGGAAGGTCTGGGAAGACCCTGCAGAAGACTTGGAGCAGCCCCTAGGGGCTTGTTAGAGGCAGGGGCTTCTTTCCGTACCTGGTTCGGCATGGTATAAGGACATCCCTGGGCAGCAAGGACAGGGGAGGTGGGTCCAGCCCCCCCCCACCCCCCCGAGACTACTGTGTGTCTTCTCCAGCAGCATGGCTATGGAGAGGACTCAAAGCCAGTGATTTTGAGCCACCAGAGCTACATAAAATAGGGAAAGTGTGAAAGTGCTCCTCCAGTTCACAGGGTGCAATGGAAGAGCCAGTCATCATGCCATCTCCTACCTCCTCTGTCACCCTGGGAGTGAAGGACATGACAGGAGCTCGTGCAGTGTCATTGCTGAGGCCACTGTGATGTGGGAGCTCCAGCGCTGCCTGAGGAAGCGAAGACTTCTGGGAAACTCTGGAATCAGCCATTTGGCCTGTATAGGCTGATTGTACAAACAGCTCTTTCTGTAACGTGTCTCCCACTTTTGGGGAGGAGATGTACCTTAAGAGGCGACAGAGGAGCCCAGTTCTCTTCTAGCTAAGCTATCTGTGAAATGACTTTGCACGCTGGTAGCAGAGCCTGAATGAGCTCCTGTTATTCTGAGAAACATGTAACCTACAGGAATGGGTGGAATTTCACTGAAGAGGTTGGAGGGGAAGGTACAGGACAGCTACTATATCAAAGGACCCAGAGGATGAGCAGCCACTGAAGAGGAAGGGGATACACATTGCACAGCTCCCATAAACAGTACTCCCATATGCACGCATAGCGATCCCTCCTCTGTTGCCCTTCTTTAACAGCCAGCTAGTTAAGGAGAATTTTTTTTCATGCATTACATGACCAAACTGTGGAAATCATCACCTTAAGCTGTTGCACACATGAAAGCAGATTCAAATGCAATCAGATGCATTTATATAAGGAAGGTCTATTGATGGCTACTCATCATAAAGGCATGATTATATCCAGGCTCAGGATGTCCCAAAGTCACAGACTCCCAGAGAAGAGAGGATCTTCATTTTACACCTGTCTTATTCTTAAACTTCTTTTCTGTGCATCCACCTGCCACATCTTTCATCCTTGATTGTATAGGGAGTGAAGACAGAGCCAGACTTTGCCAACTTCTGCCCTTCTTGACTTCTTGGGACTCTGCGCATCTCAAAGAGAATCTTATTAGCCACATGGTCTCTGAATGAAGGGCTACAGATGAAGCCGCCCTTCCACAGTGCATGCAGCCACTACATTGATAAATTATCATGTGTTACACAAGAGTTACTTATGTGTTACAGCATAGGGCTTATCAGCATATACCAGTAGGGAAGCTTGACCCTCAGTGACACCCACCATCTGCCCTTCCATTACTATTTCTTGCTCTCCTTATTTCCTTATTTCTTACCCTCGCTGGTATCTTCAAGCCTTGCTCAATCCAGCTTCCTAGGTGTTTGAGTAGTACTAAAAGGAAAAGCCTTCCTGCCCATACATCCCCTTCTCTCCACACAGCACACAAAAGAGAGAGTTGAGCTACCCAAGTCTAGAGGTTATGGAGTTACTACAAGTGGGGAAAAAAGAAGAGACCTCCCACACACACACTGTTAGAAGCAGTCAAAGCCAGAGCATATCTGCATCTGGTGTAAAATTTCTGTTGCTTCATTAACTCTTAGTAAGAAGCAAAGCTTATGTCATGTGCATCAGTCACAACCTGACTGCAGAGCTCCCAAATGGTTCTCCTGATTTTTATGGCATTTTTCACAAAAGCCCTTCCCTGAAACAAAAGCTATGTTTCAAGTTCAGAAGGTCAGTTTCTTTTTGGGGAACTTAGACTGAGTGGTGAAATTTTAATGGAAATCAACCTAAAAGCAGAGCCAGTAAGATTGCTCTTCTGGGAACACTTTCTACTGACCTTATAATTACCAAAAAGAAAAGAATAGCACAATTGAAGTCAAGCACTTCTGCCCCCTTACAGAGCGTGGAGGACACCATTATTATAACTAAAGACTAAGTCTTAAGCTTTCAAACAAACATATAATAAATCAATGTCCCTTCCCTTGTTTTAATTTCACACACAAGATTTATGAACCTGTATATTTAGACTGTTTATTGAGAGCCCTGACATGCAGACTACTCTTGGCACAATAAGAGAGCTTTCTCTGAAAGTATGTTCAGATGCTGTTTTGATTTGGCTTTATTTTAATGATTTAAATTAAAGAATCCATCACTGCCTTCCAAAAATCAGCACAAAGTTAGCAGCAAGATCAGAGGAATGTTTTGTGTTAGTCTCAATTCCGCTGCAGCATCATGTTTAAGCTACACCTGACTCCATGAATAGCAAAATCTCTCCTTTCTTCATAACATCCCTTTGGTTCCTTTGTTAAATCTCAGCCCTCTGTTGGTCTTCTGCACCACCACCACTCCGGCCCCATGCTTTTATCTCTTCTCTTCTGCATGGAATTCTTGGCTTGTAACCAGGTGCCACCTTGGAGCTGAACCAGGGGGGTGCTCTTCAATTTCTGCTCCTCAAGTCCTCCCACCAAAGCGCATCCTTCTGCTTGACTCACCAAAGTAAGAATAAATATAGATGTGTGTAGAGTTTATGAATCCCTTTGGAATTGCTAGCTTTCCCTTTAAACTACTAAACCTCTCTGATAGCAGCTCTCAGCCTTTTGCATATCAAGAAAATGTTCTTGCTTACACACACCATAGATACCACAAGGACTGTCCTCCCTCGTCACTATGGGAATACAAGGGAGTTATGACGGTTTTCTCCTCCCCAAGACTTTTTCTCCAAACAAGACTGACGTTCTGCAGTTTTTTCAGAATGATGGTTCAGTGCATCACTTCTTTTCATATGACATGGCCCAAGTAGTGGTAGAATTTAATATCACTGACTGTCACTTGAATGTGGGTTTCAGAAAAACATTAATCATATGTGAATATGAAGTTACTTTTTATTTTTTTTTGCTTTTTAGTATTTCCTTTTTTGCATCAATGTTAAAAATGTATTCAGCTTTTTTGACTGCTCTGTGAACCCTTCTGAAATCTTCCCAGGATGACTGTGTTGTCACTCCCCCACTTGACTCTCCCATTGACTGTGACCGTTGGGTCACAGTGACCTGGTGGAACCAAGCTTGCAACAACCATAAGAGAGATAATTTTCCTCAAGATGCCTCTGGAAACACCGCAAAGTATTTGTCAAAATGGTTCCAAAAATGACATTTTGGTCGCTCTCCTTGGAGAAAGCCTTTCTCCTTGTTTTCTCACAGTTGATTCCACATGAGGAGGACTCCTTGAGTGGGACGAACTGTCAAGACCAAGGACAAACCTGTTCCTCTTAACTAACCTGTGGAATACATCTCTGATGTGGATAAGACACTGCAGTGTAAGGAGATCTAATTTTAGATTGTCTAGAAGAAAGAAATATGTTTCTCATAAAATTGTCTATTATTCTTAATTATTTGACTGTTGAATAAACTATCAGTACCTTAAAGAAATGCATTTTACCCTTGTCAACGTAGGGTTTTTTTGGTAATTTCAGAAGGGCGATGAGGAGCTTATATACAGTTCTAGGCAAGGTGTTTAACCTTATACTGTATTTCAATCACTCAGTAAACCGAGAAAGGGGTTGAGTAAATTATCCCTTACAACAACGAGAGTGCAATGCCACTGCTGAGTAAGGTGTCCTGACTAGTTCTGGACAATTCCTTTGGATACATCGTGTGACTGAGCATGTAAATCATTTCGTGCAAGTACAGTAGCCTTGTACTGAAAAACTTCTTGTTCTGCTGAAACTGGAAAAGGAAAGGACAGCTCAACAAGGACATGACACCCTCCCCTCTTGTTTGACAAATGTCCTTCGACTGCAACTGCAGTTACCTGTAATGCTTAGTCTCAGTCCAGCAGGTAGAAATACAAAATGCAAACAAAAGATTTTTCTCCTCACTTATGTAGACCTAGCCTGGCCATTAATGGCTTTGCTTAGATTCATCATTGCTCATTTTTGATCAGATGGTAGTGTTTCAGCTAAAATTGGAATCACCCTGGGCTCCCAAGAGACTCCATGTAGAAAAAGTTGCCTTCAGACCATGGCTCAGCTCATTTAACCTCACAGACATCTCCTCCACCTAAAGATCAGTAAAATCCTTCCTGTCTGGAACCAACAGTAGACCTCAAAGTCTCATTCATCACTCATCTAAGATAGGTTTGTGCCATGCGACAGAGAACAATGCAAAGGTGCCAAGATATCAGAGACATAGATCAGTAAATGCAGCATCATACAGACATCCCAGTTCAGGCCTGAAGGTGACACAGCTCAGCTCAGTGTATCCAAAATCTTTCTGGGCAATCAAAACCCATTCTGTACTATGGCTGGTGTCATATCTGATGATGTCTTTCGGTTTCTTAATAAATTGACCTGAAAGTAAGTAAGCTTTTTTTGTTACCGTTATTGGGATTAAGACACTGTCCCAGACCCTTCCACCTTAATTCTTATGACTTTCCAGACTAAATTCATCCATGTCCAATGTATACCAATTTATTCTTGCATCAGCGTTCTCCCTCTGCTTAAAGAGTCCTCCTCTGTTCCTTGAGTTCACTTATATTTGAAGAGTAATCATATTCCCTCTCAGCTTTCATTTTCCTAGGCTGTGTAAAACACAAACACTTCCAGGCTTTTCTATCTGGTAACCTCTCCATGCCACTGGTGTTCCCCGATGAACTTCCCGGCACCAGCTTGAAGTCATATTTGTTGTTTGCAGGAGCCAAGGATTTTGTACACTGTTCTGTAAAAGGCACCACTTCAGTCTCATCAAAGACCTCTCCTGAGAACACCTCAGCTGAGGCATCCCTAGGTTGTTTGCTTTTTCAGGGCTGTCTCATTCTGTGATCAACAAACACAACATGCCCTTTTTACTCCCTCCTTTTCCACTGACAAGCTCCAGCTTTATAGCCGACTCTTTTCTTATTAATCCCCACACGCACGACCTTACTCTTTGTACCATTATATTTTTCAGTCCTCCATTTCGCCTCACTAATACACCAATCCTCTTCTAAATTGCCTATACCTCCCAGCTTTTTGCTGTCAACAAAATTCATTAGAAAGTCTCTATTTTTTAAGCCAGGGTCACCAATGGAAACATTAAATAAGATTAGTCTGAAGACAGAGCATTGTGAAACTCCACTAAGAACTGCCCTGCAAACTACGAGTTCTTTTCTCTACAGAACCCCAGGTCATTTCTCTTTAGTAGTTACTTCCCACATTAGTATTTTGGAAAAGATCCACATTTTCCCCAGTTAAGAATATCCCATGTGGCACACTATTGATATTGCTTCATTGAAATCTAAGTGGATTATGTCTAAAGCATTTTTCCCATCCATAAGAATTGGTTATCCTTTTTAAGGAAAGATATCAGACACAAACAGCCTTTGATAAATCTGTATTTCCTCCCGTCCTGATTTATTTTCACCTCCTTGTGGTTGTTTCTTTTCTTTAATTATTCACTCATTCTTGTTTTCTTGAAGATTTATTCTAAAGCTTGCATATTTGAGGGGTTGGGTGGTTGCTTTTCTGCACTCAAATATGGAGGCTATATTTATTATTTGACATGCAGATGGAGCCACCCCCAACTTCATACATTTATTAAAGAGCTTTGAGATGGAGCACTGATTTCCTGAGCCAGCTCTTTCAAATATCAAGAATGCCAATTGCCCAGCTCCATATCTCTTCCCTTCTCCCTAGGTAAATGAAAATAGTTTAGAGAGTTTTGTTTCCACTCTGGTAATAGAAATTTCCATGTCCACAGTCCTCTTCCCATTAATCATCTTTTCTTTCCTTAGCAGGTTCTACATCAGAGTCCTTACAGAAAACCGAGCTGAAGTGGCCCTTTAACTGCAGGGTCATACTTCCATTATCTTTAATGTCTGCCCTATATTTCTTATTCCACATTTTCTTTCTGTTTTCATGTTTAAATCCTGAAGAAATCCTTGCTCCCTCTTTTAATTTTCTTTGCTAGGATTAATTTGAATTTACTTCTAGCAATGCCCATGGTATCTCTGAATTTTTTGAACTCTAAAATGGAGTTTCCTCTACTAATCTTTTTGCTCTTTGTAAGGTTTCTGCTTACTCCCACTTTTCTATTAAGGTAACTTCAGCTGGAGCAGTTCCCCTTCTGAGGAGCCTAATGAAATTCACCTTTGCAAAACACAGGCTCGTCACTTATGGTTGGTTTTTTTTTCACCTGCCAGGAGACAGAGATTTACTGGCCCTTGTAATTGTTGGCCTAAAGTGGGACACACCTCCTCCATCCTCTCCTGTTATACTACCTCCCATATTTCACCAAAGTCTAACACAAAGGTTTAAAATAAATGTATTATTTCAGTAGCAGGTATCAGCTTGAAGACAAATAGAAAGCAACCGCTGTTCATACTTATGAACTTTTTATTGCTTCTGAAGTAAATTACCACTGCACCATGTAAGATTTTCTAATTATTGAAGCTTCCATAACCCCATGGGGCTACAGTGCCATTCCAAGCAAATTGCCAATGTTAGGGTACAGTTTCATGCCATGCCTAACTTGGTCCAGCTTCAGGCTGCTGCTAAAGAGGTGATCCCAGTTCTTTCTGCTACCCCCACCTACATAGGGCTCAGTCAAATGCATGGGAAGGCATAGGAATATGCAGCCAGGGTCAGCTGAGAAGTGAGAGCAGGACCAGCTCTTCTGGTGGCAGCCCATGCTGAGATCAGATTATAATGCAGATCAGCACACTAAATCAGAGGCATCTAAAATACTTTAAATAAATGGATCAGTTGGCCTACGCTTGCTTCTGTTGTTTTTGAAATGATACCATTTTGAGGTCAAGAGTTCTGGCTCATTCAAGCAGCGGTTCATTAATATCTTAAGCTATGTGGACTATGAAAAATATTTTGCAAAGTTAATCATTCTCCCTTTTTGTATACATCATCCTGATGAATGCACATATCCTTACTACCATTTCTCTTCCTGTACCCAGCCTAAGTACCATATTATCTCAGTGGCCTGCAGGTGTGTAGATTTGTATCTCATTTTATCAAATCCGTCTGAGAAAAATAAAATGGATACACTAACTCGTTAAAATCAGGGAGCCAGTCTCACTCTGATTTCACATTCTTTAATCAGGCTGATCAATAGACTTCAGCTCCAATCTCCAAACAGATAAATAACTAACTAAAACAATTTCCAAAAAAAGTTTTATTCTCATGATATGCAAGTAAATGAAAACACTAATTTCGATTTATATAAAGCCTTCAGCATAAATTATTCAAAAGCACTTTGTGAACTGACATAGGAAATTGATCCAAAGCTTATTGACTCGGCAGAAGTCCTTCCATTGACTTCACATTAACCTTGGACCAGGTCTGAAATGCAGCTGACCCACTGCTGAAGTACAGCCGCTTCTGATCAATGCTGGAGGGGCTATTCAACAGCATATCAACACCAATCATCATGTCAAACTTTGGGACACATTGCCTTAATGAGCTACATCATTGATTTGAATTCTTGGTGAAATTTAAGCGGGCAGAATATAACCCTTCAGCTTGTTACTTGGCCTAAGCCTAAGACTGACATGCCCTTTCTTAACCATACGCATCTGTCCTTCTTGACTGCAAGTGATTAGGAGTTTTAATGAATTCAGGATGGAGGGATTCTCCATAACATAGTATCCTCCTGGCCACAAACTTTCGCATCTGTTCAGTTCCAAAGCAGAGGAAAGTTTCCCTTATGGACGCATCCAGCCTCTTCCTTGGAGGTCTGCCATCAAGAAACGGCTGAATAACTAGTACATTTTAAGGAAGTAGACTTAGTAAAGGTGGGTATGAGGCACGAAAGATGCCCAGACACTGCGGCACAAATCCAGGTCTAACGTCCTAGGGTTGCAAGGCCAAGCCTCAGTGCTGCTGTGTTCCGTCTCCAGTTAGATGCACTGCATAGATCTGTACTCATCTCTCCCACTCAAGTATTAAAAAGTACAAAGCTGTCATAAAGAGAGACAGGGTCTATTTGCATTTAGCATTTATTTCATTTATTAAAAAGGATGTTCAACCTGAAAAGAGTCAGTGATAAAACCTCCCCTATAAAACATGCAGCTGTAGTTCACTCCAAGAGTTAGTAAAAATACATTTTTAAGAGGATAGTTGAAGTAATTTTACAATCCCAAAGCAGTCTATTCAAGAGCAAGGATGAGATTCAGCAGTATTACAAAGGGCATCCACCAGGGGAGGTAACCTCTATTATTTGGTGGGACACACTCTAGGAAGGAAGTTCTTCCAAATAAGGATTAGGGAAATTCAAGCAAATTCCACTGTTGACTCCCTCTTCTTTATCATGTCAAACCTGAGTGGCTTTTTTTTAACTTTAAAGGTCCTCTGCAGTGCAATCTTACACCTTTTCTACCCTCTCTTCCAAGAGGTTGCTTAGGATCCCCTCATTAATGAACTACAATCTCATGTTTCTTTTTGGCTGTTCCTTCATTGGATTTATGAAGCTTGAAGACTGTTTTTTTTCTGCACAAAGGCACAGCTTTGCCTAGCAGGATAGAAAGCAGCTTTAACCCAGCTTCATGATTAGCACATTTTTCTAGGACATGGGAATGGTAGATTGGAAACTTCCCAACCTGAGAGACTCGAGCCCAAGACACCCACTTCCTAAGCAAGCATGCTAATCCCTATTATATTACAAAAAGGACAGATTTTGTATTACTAAACAGTCAGGACAGTGTCATTGGTGATCATTACACGCATCCACAACATGCTTTTGAGATGAGCTTCACTGGGATGTTTGAGAAAAGAGTGTCAATGTCATAAATCTCACAAAGTGCTGGGAAGGAACTGCTCAGCTCTACTGAGACCGCAGCACCTCTGCATATGCACAGGAGAAAAATTTAGCTATCTAATGTTTAATAGCAAAAGCATTGGCATTTATGGACACAGCTGCCTAAAGAAACCTAAGAAATCTTTTTGCAGGTAGTTTTGTAGAGTAACTGTCTCAAACTTCCTTGTGAAACAGGACCTAACTGCTAAAATTTCTTAACGTGGATCTCATCTCCAGTGCTAGAAGCAACAAGAGATCCAATTGGTATTGGCAACCTGCACTACAAGCATCTTGTTAGCCGAAGTGCTTCGTGTGGGTCTACGTGATAGCTCGTTATCTTATTTCTTGCTCCCACTATTGCTATATGCAGTCATGCCACCGAGAAATTTTAGGAGAGATTTAGTAACATAAATAAGGGCAAAGGAAAGCATATTTCCATGATCACAGAATATCTGCCAGCCATTCAGATGGGAGGGGAGGAGCTGATTCAAGCTGCTAAATTTAATTAAAGCATACGCTCTCGGGCTTTGCAGCTGAATATCCTTAAATCTCCCTCACTTTGTCTCCTTTTCAGGTCATCACAAAGTTTAAATCACATTGAAAGGTTCTAGTTTCATTATCATGCAATATTTTTTTCTCAAATTTGTTTTTTGCCCCCTCTCCACTTCCTCCAGAGGAATCAAATACAAGCCCTCATCAGCAAGGTATTAAGACAATTTTCAAGAGGATAGCAAAATTAAGATGCTTTGAGGATCAATCAGGAAAGAAGTTATCACCTGTCCTGGTTTCAGCTGGGATAGAGTTAATTTTCTTCCTAGTAGCTGGTACAGTGCTGTGTTTTGGATTTAGTATGAGAATAATTTTGGTAACATACCGATGTTTTAGTTGTTGCTAAGTCGTGCTTACACTAGTCAAGGACTGTTTCAGCTCCCCGTGCTGTGCCGGGGGCACGGGAAGCTGGGAGGGGACACGGCCGGGACAGCTGACCCCAACTGACCCAAGGGATATTCCACACCATATGATGTCATGCTCGGTATATAAAGCTGGGGGAAGAAGAAGGGGGGACATTGGGAGTGATGGCGTTTGTCTCCCCAAGTCACTATTCCACATGATGGAACCCTGTTTTCCTGGAGATGGCTGAACACCTGCCAGCCCATGGGAAAGATGGAATTAATTCCTTCTTTTGCTTTGCTTGCATGCATGGCTTTTGCTTTACGTATTAAACTGTCTTTACCTCAACCCACAAGTTTTCTCACTTTTACTCTTGTGATTCTCTCCCCCATTCCACTGTGGCGGAGAGACTGAGGGGCTGCATGGTCCTTAGCTGCCACCTGGGGCTAAACCACAACATAACCTCTTAAAGGTATTAAAATATATATATATGTTAAAAAGATGATACCATTCATTGTTATAACACACAAAAGCAGTTGGAAGATTTGAAGAAGCAAGTGACAGGGAATCTGTGGTCATGGCCCAATTAGGTATCAATGGCGCAGGCAAGGGAAGTCCTGTCTGTGGCGGCAAAAATTAGGCTCCTGGAAAAGAAACCAAAGAGAAGGACCTCTATGGTAATGTTCTCTGAAATGCTCCCTTATCTCTCGCAGGTCCAGGGAGAGTGGTAGAGAGGCAGAGTTTGAATGTAAGATGGTTTCAGGCTCATCTGACACATGTAAAGCATCGAAAGCTGGCACAGAAGAGACAGAGTTCATCTGAGGCATTGCCACTTAAGATTAAGGAGTCTGTGAGTGAGCTTTTAAAGTGAGGAGTGAGGGAAGCCAACCGGAGCACAAAGGTATATGGTTTGGGATGACGTTTCTAAAAATGACACAAACATTGAAGTACCCCTCAATGAAGAATAGGTCACAGGAAGTGAATAATCAATCAGAGAATGGAAAACAAATAGACTGACATTTGAAAAGGTTGTGAAGACAGGAACTAAAGAGGCAGTACATGTGTTACTACGCAAATGCTGGAAACCTCAGAAACAAAGATGGTGGATCTGGCCTTTTTGAGCGTGAATGAAGAGATGGATATACCTGTTTCAAAAACTTGGTGGAAGGAAAACAATCAAAGGGACACTGTATCAGATGAGCCATATGCTGGAAAGAGAGACCAAAGCATGTCATCAAGAATCTCTACGAATTGAAACTCCAGGCCAAGAAGGAACAATACAGCCTTGGGTCAATAGACCTTACTGCTCACCAGTACAGTAGCACTAACTGATGTTAACAGGAGAAAAAAAAAAAAAAAGAGGTAGGAAAGGCAGGAAATACAGGCATATTTGGTGACTTCAGTCACCTCCATGGAGACTCAGCAAAGATCACATCTGAGTCTGAAGCAGCAGCTGGTTACTGATCTTAGAGGAAGATATGTAACCCCTAGTTGACATAAAAATCTAGTTCAGAATCTCATCATGAAGTCAAAATCCTGCAGCAGATTCCACTGTTGTGTCAACATCCCTCAACAGGAGTCGAGCAGTCCACCAAAGCTTTGCCCAAATTCAGCAGCAGGACCTTGTAAAAATCAGCTCTTAAAAAAAGAGTTAAAAGGGGAAGCTAGAGGAATTAAATCCTTATAGGTGTCGACAGTACTGAAAGGTGTTGAGTAGGAAACATGCCACTATTGTACCACTGGTTTTCTCTTAGAAAAGCCAGAGAGAAAAAGAGAAGCCAGCATGACTTTTTTCTTACTTGCAGAAAAAAGTAAGCCAGCATGGTGGAACAGAAGGGTAAAGGCTGCTATTACCAATAAGAAGCCATCCTTCAAAAAATTATAGATGTATCCAGAAGAAGCAAACAGAATCGGGAACTCTAGCAGATTAAAAGTAAAAATATAATGGGGAGGCCAAAGGAGACTGAAGAGCAACCAATGAAAGGAAACAACACTAATATTAAATTTTTCTTTCAACACATCAGGAGTGAAAAACCTGCCTGTAAGACCAATTGATCACAACTGCACACAAGAATCACCTGCAGAGAAAACGGTCACTGCAGAGTACCCAAGTGAATTCTTTGCACTGGTGGTTACTGCAGAAGAAACAGGGGTTTCCCAGACCCTCTCTGAGGGGAGGATTCAGCAAAGAAATTGAATTAAAGGTACAGATTGAAAAGACAGAATAAACACAGACAAAATAGCAGGGCTAGATATATTTACCCAAGAGTTTTTACAGAAAATAAAAAATTAAATATCTCAATTATTAACATCAATGTGCAAGGTTTCTCTTCATACTTGCCTGGTATGTGAAGACTGAAGAGGATCCAGGAGAGATCCAGGGAACCACAAGCTTATAAACCTGACATCTGAACCAGACAAATTAGCTGAAAATTTGATCAAGGAGGGTAAAAATATTCAACTTCTGGTAAACTGCACCTTACAGATCTCTTGATTTTTTGTAATGGGTTAACAGGCTTTTGGGTATCAATAATGCAGTAAATAAAATGTTCTTGTATTTCCAAAAATGTTTTAACAAAAGGTGTTTAAATAAGCAGCCATGGGACAAGATTATCTGTTCTTGACCAATATAAATTATTTTTCAGATAGGAAGCAAAGGTTAGGAGTAACAGTTCAGTTTCTTCTAGTGCAACGACTAATATCTTCAAATAAAACTAATGGGATTCAAAATAAAACAAAAGTTGGTCTTTCATGCAGCAAGTAGCAGACACGAAAAATATGAATGAAAATTTTTATGGGCTTAAATCTGGGTGGATAGCTGGAGGAAGGAATCAGCATGGACCACAAAGGGGTCAGGAAATCCCTGAGCTGAGAATATTTGGAGACTGGTAGAGTAGTCATAAACATCTCCCCTGTGCTTACTTTTTGGCATCCACTTATTAATGCTGGGCTAAATGAGAGATGGGCTAAATGCACCTGGGACTGAAACAACACTGGGGGTTTTGGTTTTGTTTTTAATTCTTAAGTTACAGCATGGTGCTTTTTTAATTTCTCATAGGCTTAATCATTACAGCCCTCCTCCCCAACATTGGCCAAATCACAGACTAAATAGGGCTGGGAGAGGTTTGCAGGGTATCATTTGGTTCATCCCCCAAATGACCTGAATCATCATGTAAAATGTTTCCACAGATGATTTGTAATTCAGTCTGGTTTTGAAAACTTCCAGCAGCAGAAAGTCCAGGCCTTCCCAGGTGGTTTGCACAAGTGCTTGACTATTCTTAATACTGGATAGTACTTTTTCATATCTAAATTAAATCCCAGCAATCCAAGACAATCTCCGCCAATAGCTTCTAAACTATCCTCGGTGGGCATGGAGAATAGTTTTTTCTGTTCGTTTTGCAGCAAGCCTTCATATATCTGAGCAATTACTCCCATTTCCCCAGATCTTCTATTTTCTAGATTCAACAAGCTCATCTCTTTCAACCTTTGTTTGTAACTACATTGCCTAGATTTTGGATCTTTCTTGATGTTGTTCTGTGGACTTTCTCTCGCTGTCTTATAATGCGGATGGAAACCTTGACAGAAGTTCAGCTAAGTCTTATAAACACTGGAAGAAGTGCATTTGCTTTTGTCAGTGAAATCTCCCAAACCTAGTGGTCATCTTTGGTCATTTCTTAAATCTTTCTTTCTGAAATTGAAGATTTTATTAAGTTTCTCAGCACAGTATTATTATTTAGAAATGATTATGCAGTGGCACTTGCAGACTGAACAGGTGGGAATCTGTTGTGAGAGATGTAGCATAAATGTATAGAAAGCAATAATCTTTCTCCTTCCAAAATGTGTAATTTGGTATAAAACCTATTAACTGGATGAGACCAGAGGCAGAAAAGACAATTATTGACTAATCAGTGGTAGTAACTGCAGTTCCAATAACAGTCACCAAATAGAGATTTGATTCTGGTAGCGGGAATTTAGCCTTAAAACCGGGCAATGAAACAAACATTTAAGTTTGTAGAATTGCACCAGAAGTAAACATTTTAAACCCAGACCGTTTTCTTATTTTCCAGGTACCTGTGTACCTCGTTGTATTCCAGGGTTCCTTGTTTTGCATGACGTGCTTACTTGTTTCACAAGTGCATCATAAAAAGGAGGTTTTCAAAGAGTTATGCTTTGGGTACTTTGATGCTTTTAGATGTCATAGGGAAGAACCAGGTACTAAGACTTTGAGAGCGGTACTCTCCCTCAGCTCACCCTCTGCGATGCTCTCCTTGCATCCTTCGTACTTGTAACTCCTGTACCACGGCTCCTCTGCATCGGCCAATTTTCCTTCCTGACAATACAGGTGCAGCAGCAATTGCGTTACTGAACCGAGCAAATTATCAGTGGTGTTTTGTCATTGAGTTAAGTGGGATGAGGGATTTGTTCCAACCTCCAAGTTTTCCTCCCCGCCAGCTTGGTTTAGCCTTGTTCCCTCTCCGTTGTGTTACGTCTGTCGCACTCAGCATGTGCTCCTTTAGCTCTGTCAATGTTAGTTTCAATTGCCACTTGTCATCTCTGCTCAGAGCGGTGAGGAGCTCAATTTAATACCTCTAGCTTTCATAAACAAAGCTGATCACTAGGATTACTGAGAGTATTGGACAAGTATTATTGATGAGATGATTGACTTATCACTGCCTCGGATACGAAGTTTTTTATATTGGTTTGGAGCTTTTTTTTTCTTAATTCAGACACAATAGTACATTTCTAGAAAAGGAAGGGTCAAATCTAGCAATGCTAAGATAAATCCAGGCATAATGCCACTAAAATCCGCAGCTATTGCAGATATCCCCGGTGTAACTGATGCAGGAATGCAACGCAAAGTATTGAAAATCTGCTCTTTATGGCTCGTGATTCCTCTTTGTGACGCACCAGACCTGCTAGATAGTCACCAGCTTGGGACATGATGAAAACATCTGTTTTATGTCAGAATCTGCTAGGTCCCAGAATTCAAGTCTCTCTTGGACTTTAAATAGACTGAAATAAGGTTGTTCAGGGATTAGCTGGCATTCTCCAGCCTCCTTTTATTGTTGCTATATCACTTTTTATTAAATTGCTCACAGGTAACAACATACAGATATGCTGCGATAAGCTCTCCGAGCAGTACTGTTTTCAGGGAATCTTAGGTCACCGTCATGGAACTCTGGAAATGGAAAATAAGAATCAGCTTTGTGAAACATTCAGACCAACTTCTATTTGTTCCTGTCCTCCTTGCAGTTGACTGGTTTGGTATGTAAAGCATTTGACTGGAAAACAGTATTTTTATCAAAGAAAAAGCACTCTTCCAACTGTGCAATTGTCCAATTAATTCAGGATTGAGAAGTTAAGTACTGCTAAAAAAACCAGCTATATTTTGTCTAGCAGTCTTCAGAAAAGCTATAACCCCAGCCCAAGTACTGAAAAGAGGATGAAAAAATAGCACAAGGAGGTAGTAATTGGGGGGGGAGGGAAATAATTTCTCATTGAGATCTGAAAATAAATTGGACCAAATGGAGAAAGAAACTTCCGAAAAGAAGTAGGTTTTTTGTTTGTTTGTTTGTTTGTTTGTTTGTTTTCCGAAAGTGGAGACTCCTTAAGCACAGGAGAATATGAAAAACTACTGTAAATAAAAAGTTCCTAGGCTATTTTAAAATTTGGAGAAACTTATTTGTACATACTCCAGACAAGTACTCAGGCTTTCTTCTTCATGCTATTGCAATAATAAATTACTTTTTATTCTTCCTGTACTGCTGTATTAGAAAAGCTTTGCTGCCATGTTTACATGGTTATTGGGAGAGACATAGCAACTGTGTGTTAATGGGATAAATTAAGCAGTCATTGGCACTTTCTTGTGATATGCTATTTAATTACCTCTTTTCCTGAACCTATCAACACTTCCAGTCAATCCAGAACAGGAGAGAGATTAACAGTAGTTTCAATTTTATAAGAAGTAATGTTATGATCACAAACCAAATTATAACCTGTGAAATCCACGTGACGATCCTTTACTCTTCATGCAAGTTATTCTTTGTGTTCTCCTGCTTTGTGGAAACGTCCTGCAGGATTTAATAGGAATGAAACCCCATGGGGTTATACGTAAGTATGCAATAGGATGTAGCAGAAATTTTTGTTTGTTCTTTTTTCTTAAACGGAAATTCAATAGGAGAGAGACCGTTCTTTTAATATTCTTTAGGATATTTGACTATCATAGCTTATTTTCTACAAAATCCTTGATAATGTTTTCATAAGAGCATTACTTGCTTTATCATATGTCAAACAAATAAACTCATGAGATGACCGGAAGAAATGGCAGCAGCAATAGAGGCTGATGAAAAGCCTGGAGGTATCGTTAGAGTGTAACCAAATCAACACAGCTTAGGAAAAAGTAACTGAGAGGACAACAGGATAACCTTCCTATAAATACTTTAATAGCACAGCTATTAAAAGGTTATGATTTAAGATGATTCACAAAACAAACCAGGGAGCCAAAAGGAAACTCCTTCCAAACACTGGAAGAAATCCCCTAAAGACACAGTCAGCCTAACTAGATAATCATCTCAGCAGGAAAGAGGTGAAAGCATCATTGCTGAGTTTATTTAAATTCAGGTAGAGATCCTCTGATGCATCCTATTTCATCTTTGAGAGGAATTAGGGCAGTTTTCCAAAGCAGAAACACACTGACAACTTCGCCCCTGAGCCACCTTCACCAAACTCCTCCAGGTATGCAGGTCTGACCTCCATGAGTTTTGCTCACCCAGGAGCTAAATCACTGCCTCCACCTTGGGAAATGCCATGCAGCGGAGGGCAAATGGGCAACCTCCTCCCAGTAAAAGACAACAAACAGGAAGATTAAACTGTTTAAATAAAGTTTTGCCCCTTAGGGCTTTTGGTCCCCATACAGCTGACAGTATATTTTTCAAATTTGTAAATGCTGTTGCTATGGGATGGAACAAAGTTGTTAATTGTTTATTTTTTTTTCCTCAATTCAGAGAAAGCGTCACATTAGATGATGCAAGATACCTACCTCGCCTGCTTACGTAAAAGGCCTGATTTCCACACCATGCCAAGAACCTACCCTTGCCTCTTTTTGAAAGCTAAAACCGATCAATAAGCAGCTGGTAATAACAAGGAGCAGTCCTGATGCACACAATATGAAGGTTTGCAAAAGCCCAAATCCCTCAGACGAAAAATGTCCCAAGAGGATGCACAGTAGTATTATTGTATGAATAACACACTTATTGATTAAGCAGTATTTCTTCAGCTACGAAATGCAAAACCAGCAAGATGCAGACTGCAAACCAAAGCAACCATACGAATTTTATCTCACTGGAATTTTTATGATTGCTGTCCCTTAGAATACTTTGCCTGCGTCTTATATTGGCACAATTATATATTTCTTTTTACTTATTTACTTTCATCAGGCTCACATTGAAAGTGAATATGATTTGTACTGAAAATTACTGGGCTGTCCTGAATTCTGCACAGAGGTTTTGAACTGCAGTCTATGCTTCTTGCAGGATTAACCTACTCCTCCTTCCCCTCTAACCGCCCCCAAAAACCACCCGGCAAGAGAGAGCGTTTGTTGCGCATGTAACGGTAGTCGCAGGATTTTGCAGATGGCAAGCAGGACAGCTGTATTTTGTTATCAATGCATTTTTACGGCTCTTTTCCGAAGGGATTTTCTTTAGAGTCCACAGGAATAAATGATTTACCAATGCAGCGAAAGATCAAGGAAACTGCTCTGATAGCGGTTTGGTGCTGTAAAACCCTGCAGTTTATGGAGGCTCAGGTGGCCCCTCAGCCCTTTTAAAACTTTTTTTGGCGGGGCTATTGGTGCAGAACTATATTTCTGAAAAGGCAGCTGGCTTGTCAACCCCTTGTTAAAATGAATTGTTGTTTAAAGGCCTAATCAAGAAAATCCTTGCTTTATAACTCCTTTTGCAAAGCCAACCCCGAAGTGCTGTCACTTTGCAAATAAAAAGCAAACGCCTCCCAGGTACGGCGTGAGTTGGACCAAACGCCGTGTTCCTCAGACCGAAGCACTTTTCTGGTGAACCTCCAGCCGCGGCCTGCAATTCGTGGTGTTTTCAACAGCGTTAGCAGCTTTAGTAGCAGCGAGTTGGTGATTTTTATTTATTTATTTCTGCCCCTGTGCGCAGTGTGCTAGGCACTGTGTGATTACCAAGGGGGCACAAACCTGTCCTCAAAAAGCTTATGCTGCTCTCGGGAGTAATGAAGAGTATCTGTTAATGATTAAAGGAGAACCACAGAATAGTGGGGGATGGAAGGCACCTCCAGAGATCATCCTGTCCAGCCCCCCTGCGTGAGCAGCACCCCCAGAGCAGGGGCACAGGACCGCGTCCAGGCGGGGTGGGAATGGCTCCTGGGACAAGAATGGGCTCATCTAGTGCTGGAGTCTGAAGGGCTCCTCAGCTGATGAAATCAAAGGCTACCCACACCACTTACAGTCCCACCCCCATCACTCACAGTCCCACCCTGGGGCTCCTCACCGGGTGGGTCCCCGTGGCTGGACGGGAGGCAGCCGAAACAGCCCACCGTTCTCAGTAATATATAGGAGGCGAGCAGCAGGGCTGGCGGGGTATGGCAGGACCGGGGAGAGAGGGGAGCAGGGAAGGTGCTGGGAGGGCAGCGCCTCGCTACCTTCCAGCCCAGAGGAGACGTGACAGGGGAACGCCCGGGGCGGGGGTGAGCAGCGGGCAGCCCGCGGCGGGACCGGAGGCTGAGGGGGCGGCGGGCGGGCTCCGGGAGGGGAAGCCCCCCTGAAGCGGGAAGGTGGGAGCCTCAGGGACCCCACGTAGGGGCGGGAGGAGGAGGAGGGGAGCGGCGCCCTGAGGCGGGAGGCGAGGAGGGGGGAGAGGGCGGGGCTAGCGCTGAGGGGCGGTGGGCGGTGCTGGGCCCTCCCCTCCTCTGATTGGCTCCATGGGAAAGGGGGCGTGGC
>VZTV01018322.1:71874-96336 GCA_013400875.1 Anhinga rufa | reverse complement strand
CGGGGACAGGGCTGGCCTTGCACAGGGGGTGTGTGTGTGTGTGTGTGTGTGACACGGGGACAGGGCTGGCCTTGCACAGGGTGTGTCTGTGTGTGTGTGTGACACGGGGACAAGTCTGGCCTTGCACAGGGGGTGTGTGTGGGGGTGTGTGCGTGTGACATGGGGACAGGGCTGGCCTTGCACGGTGGGGGGGTGTCTGTGTGCCGCATGGGGACAAGTCTGGCCTTGCACAGCGGGTGTGTGCAGCCTTGGGAACAGGCTGGCCTTACGCACGGGGTGTGTGTGTTTCTTTGGGACAGGCCTTGCACACAGAGGTGTGCATTTGCTAGCTGGGAGCAGAGCTGGCCTTGCACAGGGGTGTGCGTGCAAAGCAGGGACTGTGGCTGCCCTTGCGCAGGGTTTGCACGTGTGCATTTGCACAGTGTAGGGACTGTGGCTGGCCTGGCACGGGGTTTCCATGTGTACAAGCAATTGGGGAACAGGACTGGCCTTCCGCAGGGGTATGGGCAAGGAGGGACACGTGCCGAAGGTGCCGTGCTCTCGCAAAGACCACGCTTGGGTCCTGTATGACTAGGCAAAGACGGGAGGTCCCTGCTCCCCCATAAACACTCACCGTGACGCTGTTCTATGGTTGCTTAACACAATGAAACATTGGTGTATCGACCTCCAGTGCGATGGCAATGTTGGGAACTGCTCTGTGACCAGCGTTGTAGTTAAATAACAAGTTTTGGCTCAGTTTTAACCTCACAGAGGCTATAATGGTATTTATTTCCTTGTTTATTTCCTTCCAGGCTAATACAGGAGGCTTTAGTCAGTGAGATGGACTTGCAAGTGCTTTTGGGAAAATACAGGAGAGAAAATGACACTACTTTTAAATGTAAAAAGTGCCTGTAATAAATAGTCCTTGGTTGACTTTACGGAAACTTTTTTTTGTTGCTTTTGTACTTCAAAAGGTTTGTGACTCGATGGCTTTTAATAAAAGCTCGCCCTAGCTGCGTGGTACAATTAACCTGCAGCATCTGGCGCTGGAGTGGACTTTGCTGGGGAAATCTTGTGTTTCCACTGAACTGCTCAGTGTCTTTGTGCGCATATCAAAAAGCAGAGGGTTTGGAAACCTAAAAGGCGCGCTTTCATTCTTCCTCCGTCACACCGAACACACGCTGCAAAACCTCTGGTTGTTTGCATT
This sequence comes from Anhinga rufa, assembly GCA_013400875.1. NCBI lineage: Eukaryota > Metazoa > Chordata > Aves > Suliformes > Anhingidae > Anhinga > Anhinga rufa. The sequence goes on along the minus strand of VZTV01018322.1, from coordinate 95,150 downwards.
GGAAATATTTCGTGACATTTGCAGCTCAAGCTGCGTCCTCGTGTCTGGGAGCGCCTCAGAAACAAGCGGTCGTCTGTTTGCAAACCCGAGGATAACACGTGCGTGGGGTGGTGGCCTGAAGTTTTGCCCTTTTTTTTCTTCATTCTGCTTGATCCTGCATTTTTACTAGCTGTGTGGTGGAGTAACCTAAGAGTTGGGTTTTTTTCCCCATTTTTTTCTTCATCTGGTAGCAATAACGTTCATATTTTATCCAGCATTTATCCCTATTTCCAGGGTAGTATTTCCCTTTGCAGTGGCTCTGTGAATATGCAATGCCCCATCCTTCCTTGTTCGTCTCTGTATTGCCTTGGTCTAGGAGTTGATGCAGATGGTTCAGGTCTTTAAAGCACCAATGACTCAGGCCAGCCGCTGTCTGTCCCCTCGGTGTCTTCCTGGGGAGTGCCTTGGTGCCTTCCTGAACAGCTCCTCCATCTTCTCCAGCTGTGATGTCCTTTTCCATCTCACCTCACCTCCAGGTCGGTCTCCGTTTTTCTTCTGGGGTGCTAATGGTGTGCTGTTTCCTTCTCTCCAGCCATCAGCTGAGCAACAAATAACCCCTGTTGCTCTCTCTGAAGCCTCCCAGCTTGCTGGTACATGAATGCAATTAAAAATGAGCGCAACCACTGCTGATGTGGTTTTGATGGACACTGGAGAGGTTGAGCAGTGCAACCACGCATCCTGCTGCAGTCCTGGCTCCTGGTTCAGATCTCCATCCCCGTTTCCTCCTGCCACCATGTCTAAAACAAGACTGAACTTTCAGATTCGATGTCTCCCTCCTAGAGGAGTATTGGCAATTGCTGGGTTCAGAGGAGTTTTGCAGTATAACGCTGCCCTGCTGCGTTTTTCCTGGCACCCAGGGTTGCCTCTGGTGCAACGACTGCAGGTTCTTTAGCTGAGGTTGGCTACGGAGACTGGTAGAACAGAGATTTTAATATTAAAGGCCTTTACTCCCGTACTCTCTTGTGCAAGAAACCTTATCTCTTTTCTCACAACTTGCTTGATTTTTGTTTTTTATTTATTTGTTTATTTATTTTAAGCCTCTTGTCATTTGCTTCTCACCACGCAACTCTCCGGTGTGACCAGGTCTCCCAGCCAGCAAGATGCCTGCTCTGAGGGTGGAGGAGAAATAATACTTCTGTGTCTTGATAAATTTGCACATCGATATTACAGCACTTAAAATCTAATAAAAAAAAAAATAGGCAAGCTCAAAATGCATGAGTCTGTGCTTCCCCTTGCTTATAAATATATTATCAAATGGTATTTTGAACTGCTGGTTCTTCCGGGAATTCAGGGATATTTAAATAGCAAGTGTGAAAGGGTAAATAATATCAGGATAAAAATAATACTTTTGATTCCCTGCCTGTACCATAAACACATTCTGCTGGATGAAAATTGAAAGAACTTTTAAAAAATTAATTTACTTTTCCCATCTTCGTTATTTTCCTTCCCACGCTTCAGTTAGTTTGGGCAGCAGGGTGGGTAGGTGGGTCTTGCTTGGCTTTTTATGGACCTTCTGAGGGTTGCTGGTGCTGCAGGGGACTGTGGAAATCCGTGAGGGCTTTGTATGGACAGGAGGAGCCTCTGCCCGTGTTTGATGTAGGGTCGGAGTCGTCATCATCAGGGCAAAGGCTGCTTGCACTGGAAAGGACTTGTGCATCCAGGTCTGATCCCCATGAGACCGGATGGATGGATGGATGGATGGATGGATGGAGGACTGGGTCCTTCCACTGGACGTGGTTGGTGGCAACTCCCTGACCATAAGAGTGGATGCATTTGCCTACAGCATGGTCCATTTGGTCTAAATTTCATCCAGGTATTTAATGATGAGCTTAACTCGCAAAGTGAATCATCAGACTGTGCCTACACGCTGGTGCTTGCTGGGGAGATATTGCAAAACGTGCCCTCCAGCAGCATCACCAACCCTTCAAATGGCATTTTTCTTTTTCAGCGTACTTTTTGACACGTGCAAGTGAAATCAGGCCACAAACTTGTGTTGGCATTGCCAGCGGTGGCATTAAGCGTTGCAAGGATGAAGGGAAGCTCATGCCCATCGCTTGATGTTGAGTGCCTAAAGAGCTACGTATAAAATTCATGCTGTCACCCTACTGTGAAGGAGCACGTGTCCTTTTGCTGTCAGGAAGGTCATTTGCGGTTTTTAATAATACACCGTGTTTCCAAAGGAATATGGTCAAGATAAGAATCTTACGCTCTTTTTTTTTATTCTGCTTGCCTTGCAAATGATGGTATGGAAGATTAAAATATTGCAAAAGAATTAAATTAATCTAATTTAACACTTGCAGGGAGGTTTCTATTTAAAACTCTTTCTTCATAGTGTCACTAGTCAGGAAATTCAGTAGGCAGGTGCCATCTTTTTGTTGCAGTGCATGGGCACATCTCTGCTTTTCAGTGTTTCTGATGATGGAAAAAATAGCATTTAACTAAAAAAATAAAAGGGCAGGATGGAAGGATGGATTCCCCCCCATGTCCATTTTGATTGCAGCGCCATTAGAAAATGAAGATTGCATTGGTGATCAGATGTTTTTTCAAATATGTTCCGAAGATGGGTACAAAAAAAAGAAGAAATGGTGTTATCGGAAGGTTTTATTTTTTTTTTTAACACTTCTTTGCTAGGATGTAGAGCTGTAGGGAAAAGCTTTCCCAAGAGCAGGTTAGGTGCGTTGGCTACTCATCTGCTGGGATGCTGCAAGCAAAATCTGCAAAACGTTTTCCAGCTTCTCCTTGAATGAAGTTGAACTTGGCTGCAATACCTATACTTACTTATTTTTTTTTTAGTAAATTTACTCTTTTCTTTTTTTAACTAAATGCTTGCGTTGGGTTAGGCTATGGTTTCTTTGCTATCTCTGTAATCTCTCCCCTAAATAAAAAGAGAAAATAACTGCAGAATGGTTTAGGCTCTTCATTGTGTAGCGCTTACTTTGTTCCACTACTACCCCCACTGCAAAGCGCCGCGTTGCAAAAATGTGATTTTTTTTGAGGTTATTGGGGACTTTATTTGTCCTCCTTCCCCTGCTGCATACATTTATGGTGATTATAGTCTTGAATAACTCGGCCATGTATTTTTTTTCCCCCCTGTAGGACTCCTCCATCATCTGGTACATGGAGTAAAGGAGTGCAGGAGGGAGCCATGCTGTAGGATTTTATTCCAACCCTGTTGTGCTGTAGTCCTTATTTCTGTAAAATAAAACATTTTTCTTCTTCCATGAGGGACTTGGATCAAGCTCATTGCTGAAGCTCGTTGCTTTTTTTCAGTTTACAATGAATCTTCTTGTGATGCTTCTGCGTGGAGGAGGGAGGTGCCTCCTTCATTTTTCTGCATGCGAAAAGCAGGCAGATTTGGAGGTGTTGTGACCCAGATTTTTGGATTAACTCATTTCTTTGCTATGTGAGATGCCTGAGACTCGAATATGGTATGAGGGAACCCCCAAACTTGCTATTAATGGCTGCTTTGTAGAAAATCTCATATGAACAGATTGCTCAGGAGCTCTGTGGTGGAGGCATACACAGCCATGAATGCCGTTTTTCTTAATTTTTCTTTTTTTCCTCTGAAGTTCCCTTATTTATTTACCAGTATGTGATGTCTCATGACTGTGACCACAATCCACATGCAATGGTGCTCACTGTGCAGCTCGCATGCTCCGATTTTAGGGTGTCTTGGGGGAGGAAAAATTCTCCTGGGCTGTTTGGAGGAGACTTGGACAATGTCTCACCGGGTTTGCGAGCTTTGCAACGGTGGCTTCAAGTTTAGGCAAAACTAACTAAGAGAAGTCCAGTCTGTGCTCTACAAAAGCGGAGGTTTTCATGCAAATAAAAAAAGCTTCTTCTTGAAATTTCCCCCTCAAATTCACTATTGATTGCTTTTTTTGCTGTGAATAGTTTGTTTGGAAAACATATTAGTGGCTAAAGGAAGGGCTTTTTATCAGAGGGAGTAGTGGTCGCAACAAACTAGGTAATTGCAATTATGTTTAAGCTGAATTACTAGCAAATGCTTTGCAGCATCCCATGTCCCAACCTGGAGATGGTCATTATGCTCCGAGTTCTAATTTTGGGGAGAAAAAACCACTGCTGTGCATCTGTTTGGTGACGAGGAAGGTAGGTGATGCTGCAGGAACTGTGCTGACTTGCAGGGTAACGCCTCGTTTGATATAACGCTGTACATGACAGATTTTCTTCATTTGCTATTTATTGCGATTTCAGCCACCTGGAAATAGGAGCTGCAGACGGCGATGCCTTGAGTTTGCATAATTTTGACGATGCTTCTCTCGAAGCATCCCTTTTCCAACATGTGGGCTTGGTTTTTTGGAGGGAGGTAATGCAGATTATTTGCTGACGATGCTGGTTGTGCAGAGGCACCATTCAACATCCCGCCGGTGACTGAAAGTCCCTCTTTGTCCCTTCTATTTGCCATGGAATCTTTATTAATGAGTAAGCAAACTTGTTATTTAATGGTAATTGCTACAGCAACTTGAAGCTAACCCTAATGAACTGTGTTTTCTATTCCCAAATAATAAAAAAGTATAAAAAAATCATGTGGCTGTATGAGAGTAGGTGCTGGACGTTAAGGCTTAGATCGATCTATGTCATTTTTTACCATCTTCCATGTAGCTGCATCCTTCTGTTGGGAGCTGCAGATCTTGAGCTTTTCCTCCTTGTAAAGTGAAGCGAGAGCTAAACCTCAATGCAGCTTTTGACTTCCCTTCCCTGCCCGCCGCCAAAACAATTGATTTATGATCCCTTGTGACACCATTAGCTTTCTAGGCTCTCAAGAGAACCTCCTAATTTCTAAAATACCTAATTTATACAAGTTTAAACATCCTGCTAAATATCTTGATCTGTGATTTATCTTTCCCAAATGTTTTGATATCTTCTGTTGTCTGCCTGATGTATCCCCAGCCGCTGCCTTACCTGAGTGCCTGTTGCTGCTGGAGAGACCCTAATGTCAGTCCCACCAAATATTCTGCTGCAAGTAGTGACCAGGAGCAGATGCTTTGTGAAAAAGTATGAGAAATTAAACTTATACATGTATTATTAAATAACAATTAATTTCAATAATATAGTTCATAAGACCATATATAAAATTCACATATATATATAGTAATAGTGCATGTGATTTTGTTTGCTTTTATGCACTGCTTTTTTTGCTTTTGTTTTAAAGAATTGAAAATTTCGGTCTTTTCTCTGCTGAAGCCGCTGTGGACAGAGCTGCGGGATCGGTGCGGGCAGGATCAGGCCACAGTGAATAAGCAGAGCTGTGATCAGGGAAGCGTGCCCAGCCTGCTAATGCTCACCATCCTCTTGAGTACCGTCCCATACGGGTTGTAAAGCTATCCAGATTTGTAGTGACGGTGAAAAATCAAGTATTTTACTATGACTACTTTTACTAATGATAAATAAGGAAAAATAAAAAATGATTAAAAATGGTGGCTCTTTAAGTTATGTTGAGGGCACTGCATGGTAGTGGCTTGAAGTTTTGAGGACCTTCAGCTTCCATTAACTGCGAGTGGCTGAAGATGGAAATAGGTGGCAAAATGTGGGTGTCGAAGCCCCAGAAATGCTGTCCTAAGCTTTTTGACACTTCTGTTTGAGAACAACTGTGTGCTTTCCAAAGCCCTCTTAAGTATTGATCATGCACCATGGGGATGTTTCATAAGTATGGGTTGTTTTTCTAAAAACATAATGGATTGCTATCCTAGCCAAGTGCCAAGACTGGTCCCGTGGAGATGCATCTTAGCAAGCGGTGTAAACAGTGCTGATATTACAGTAAAACAGGATGCTGCGACTGACTCACCTTTGAATTTGAAAAAGCAGATCGACAGTCTCACTACAGATATTTTCCTGATCATCTTTAGAGCTTCAAGCAGATGGGTTTCTTCTCCTTCGCCCCAAACATAGGACAATGGAAAAGATTTCAATTCTGGATTCTTTTTTTCCCCCTCATAGAGATACCTGCAGTTTAATTGTAAAGATCCTCTTCTTTGTTCACGGAAACCAAGGTCTGTTCCCACCCCCCTCCCATTATTCAGACGTACCTTTACTTTCTTTTGTATATAGAGTTGTCTCATGGGCTCTCAGGTCTACAGGCTTGCTCTTCTCTCTTCATCCAGTTCCTTTCCTAATGCCTTGTGTTTGCCATCCTTTTAAAAATTAATTAGAATTTATTATAATCCCATGCCTGGAAGCAGGGCTGTGGGTCTCAGTCCTGTTTGCAAGGCTTTGAACACAGAATAGAGAGAGAGAGAGGTCAGAAAGCAGGCTGGAGGTAGCCCTGTCCCTGGGGCACTCGCCTCCTGCCTCCCTGCACCTCCTGGCTTTGGCCATCCCTTTTCCTTTGGCCCTTGGTAAAACCAGAAGGAGCTTTTGCATTTTCCTTAGTGATTGTTTCATGGGCTTGAGATGCTGCTGGCTTCTTCAGCCCCATTGGGGTGCAATGTCTCTTCACAGGAAGGGTTCAGCTTTTGCTGTTCCTCTCTGCTGGCAGAAAGGAGAGGGAGAATATAAAGCTTTGCTCTTTGCAAGCAAATTACTTTTCAAAATCTGTGATACTTCTTGGGTTAGGATAGTAATCTAACTCCTTGGAAGCAGGCAGTGGCCTTCAGGATAAGGTGATTTGTGGTCTTCATCAATCTTCTACGCACAGGTGGAGCCCCTTGGCTGCCTCCTTCAACAACAGCTTTGGTGAAGGGAGATTTAAAGACCTGATACCGTTCTTGCTCCTCTCCCATAGCCCAGAGAGGCAGGTAGTTGTTTTGGTCAGTTAAGGGCTGGGTGGACGTCATCTCGATGGACATCCTCTCAGAGCCTACCAACCCCTTGATAAAGCCCCTGTAGTTGAACGAGGCAGTGTTTTCTGATGATTCATCGTGCTCCATTTCCATCGCTTGCCTTCCTGGGCAGACCGAGGCTGGTTATTTTGCCTGGCTGGCTGCACACCACATTGCAATGTTGTTCTCCTAAGCAGACGAGGCTGACCTTGCGCTTGCTGATTTGGTTGCTGGGCTCTGATGCTATTGCGTCTCATAAATAACTCTGGTTTTCGGTTTAATTTCCTGGACCTGTTTACACCTTGCCAAAAATTACAGCCTCTGAGACCGGGGTTTGCTGGGCAAGGGGGAGGAGGGCACAGAAAAACCTGCAATCCATGTTTTTTTCATGCGCCTTCATCAACGCGGTGGTGCCAGTGGGACCGGGATCTCCCTTCTGGGGCATGAATCAGGCTGTGCTCGCGTTCGCCTGGGATCATTCCTATTCTGTGCATGAGGTTTCTTTCCCTTCCTCTGTTCAGCATCATCTTAAATTCATGTCCCGGGAAATGCCTCCCTCACCTGCTTTATTACCTCTTCATGTGTTTTCCCAAGTATGTCTCCCGCTCGGATAAACCTCTCCTGCTTTCCTTGGCTGCAAAACTGGCTCTTTCTGTGGTCTTCCTCCTCCAGCTGCTGCGTGCATCCTTCCTCCATCCATGCAGAGGTACTTTTCTGCTATTTAGCTCATTTTTCAAGCACTTTGGAGCCTGCGCATCCTCCTCAAGAGGCGGATGGATGCAGTCGCTCCCGGTTTTGCATCCAAGCCGGCGTTAGCTGTGGTCATGTGTGGAGCCGGTGGGGAAGGCAAGAGTATTTTTAGCGTGCACTTCTGTGCGCCGCTCAGGGGGCCGCCCACAGTTGAGTATTAAAATAATAGCGGGAACATTGGGTAAGCTCTGCAGCAAAATGTTGATATGCAAATTGCCATCTTAAAGAGCAAACCTCAAGGCGATTTTTGGCAATGCATGCAAGGCTCCGAAGCAGCATGTTTTGAATAAAGATTACAGCAAGGGATTTTGTCCAGAGGGCATGCTTGTCTCATTTATTCTGAAGCTTAGCAGAGCTGGTAATTCAGTGTTGGAAGCCAACAGGGTGAAACGTATGCACCTTTAAAAAGGTATTAGATTAGCTAGCGTTGGCAAAACAAAATGTAACATCACCTCTGTAACTTGAATTTTCAGGGTTGCAGAAGCAATAAATCTGGTTGCATTTCATTCGCAAGTAATTTCTGGGCACTGTCCAGGGAAGAGGTGGCTCTGATGGCTGCAGAGTTGGTCTGGGAGGTTTGGAGGCATTATCTGGTAATAAATGACCTTTTGCCAGCTGACTCAGTGCTGCTTTGGCTTTTATCTTTAAGTTGGTGATAGGCAGCTTGGCTGTTTGAAACCTCGCAATAAGAAATTGGATAAAATATGAATCACTTTTTGTTTGTTTGTTTTATTTTCCTGGTTACTGAGTTCATGGTGGCACTACTGGGGAGGAAACAGCAGTAAATTAGGAGAACCAAAGCAGTGGTTTCATGGTTCTTGCTTTGCGATTGTCCAAGCTGGTCCTGTGTCCATCAGTACAAGTCAGAGGTACCGCTTCTTCTTTCTGCCCCCAAGCTCACTTGCGTTCAACAGCTACAGCTGGGCAGCTCTGTGGGTTTTCAGGTAGGTAAAGCAGTTATCCTGCTTCAGGAAGGACAAGGAGCACTGAGGGAGATGAAGAGAAACTATTATGTGCCATGGAACCACTGGCCAAAAGTTGCTCTACTTAATATTTGAGGACTGAAAAGCTGGTGGCAGTTTTAACCTCTTGGCAGTACCTTCTGCACTGGCGTATCTTGTTTTCTTACCCATTCTTGCCTAATATTCCTGTTTTGTTCTTGGTCCTACTTTGAACCTTGTTTGACTTGTGGTGTGTCTTTCTGGTTTTAAATGATGCATTTAAGATAACCTTGACTTGAACACTAGCAAGAGCTCAGGTCCTTTCCCTCCTCTCACACACATCCCCCAAAACTAGATTGCAACCACAATTATTGCGCGGTTCGTGTGTGCTGGTGATGGGTTTAATTCACCAGATGTTTCCTGGACAGAGTTGACCAAATGTTGGGTTTTTTTTTTGCCTGTGGACTGTTACAGCACCCTCAGCCATTGGTAGGAAGGCTGGAAGACTGTGTCTGCAATGCTTTTCCCTCTTGCATGTGATTTCTCAGGGACTTAAATAATCTGAGCTGAGGTATGTGTTGGACTTGTTCATCCCATCAAATCATCATGGACCGTGGTTGGACTTGAGTGAAGCCAACGTGCCTGACAGAACAGTGGGAGAACATGCCCTGGAGCTTAGTTTTCCTCATTGTACGTCACACTGACAGCTTTTTAGAGCTCTTGGTTGACTTCTTAAGAGGTCAGTTGAAGTTTTTGTGTTAAAATTGAGGAATCTGTGCCCAAATCTGCCAAGTTTTGTATAATGACTTTTTAGATACTGGTAGTAAGAGGTAACTTAGTGTGTGAGTGCTGCTGTGCTTGTTTAGGGTGTAACTGCTGAATAAATAAATTTCATACAGGTTTAGTTTAATTACTTGCAAATTGGGAGTTTTAAGAGACAGAGGTTGGTGGACTTGCCCCAGTGAAGTGGCCAGTTGGGAAGTGGATTTGAGTCCTTCCATTTATTCTAGTTCTTCAGGAGTGAGTACTGTGGTTCTTCAAGAACTATTAATTTATAGGTGTGTTCATTATTCTTATATTGTGAAGCCTGGGCATTGTTGGGGGAAAGAAAATTTTGTGTCACTGTAAATATGTTGCTGTAGGAGTGGAAACTGGCGGTAAATGAGGCAACTTCTTGTGAGTAGCTGGTAGCTAATTTTTCTTTCTTTCATTGTAGCATGGAAGAATCAGGTGGCTGAGACTTTGTGGGGGCATGTTCCCCTGACTTTGATACAAGTTTGTGTTGATCAGCTTAGTTCACTTGTGTCCTTTTACTTTAATTGTATGTTCCAACACCATAAGACTTTTAAATATCAAATTTTGAGGATGTTCTCTGCCAGAACTGTATGGCTTAAGTGCAGATCCTGTTGGCAGGCATCTCAGGAGCTGTTGACTTCCCTCCTTTGTAACCCCGTCCTCTCTTGCCTAGGTTTTCCCTCCTTAAAAGTCAAACAGATTTGATAAAAGAGCAGAGCTCTCTAAAACATTAAAAGAAAGTACACAGGAACTCAGAAAGTGGCGGTCTATGAAGTGCTCTCATGAGTGTATAGCCCTGTGAAGATCACCGTGTCCTGCTTGCATCTCAACAGTGCTGAGCGAGTAAAAGAAAAACATCTTCCTAACATCTTCCTTAACACCTTCAGGCATGTCTTAAATCTTCTTTGTGTCTGTCCTTTGCTGCATCCTGCATCTCGGTGGCATTAAAAACAAGCTGCTGGTTATGTCTTCTAGAACCCTTCTTGTGCTGCCTTATGCCTTGTTGAGATGTTGACTCCTCTCTCCAAGGTCATGAATTTCTGTTCCTGACTTTGAAATGCTCCAAGTCTCTGTTGCTCTGTCCTTCCCTCTTGATGACATCATCCATTAACATTTGTAGGGATGCTCTTAATTTTCCCCAAACCTTGTTTTTTTAGTGGGATATCTTCAGAGAACCTCAGAGCTGACTGTCATGCTGGCGTTGCTGTCTCTCCAGATTGTATCTGCGTTTTCTGGTGTTTTCCATCCAATCTATGTTCAACTTTTTCTGCAGTCAATCTCCTATTTTAGGGTCTTTAACGCAGGAATCATCTTACTCTGTATTTATACAGCATTTAATGTGATGCAGATGTGATTCCAAAGTGATGCTGTTGATAATACCTTTAAAATAGTTTGTTGTTGTAGTTATCAATCTTGCGAATGCTGTTCTTTCTTTTTATATCTATCTATTTATCTATCTATATGTATATGTGTGTGCATATATATATATATTGGCCAGGGACAAAAGTTAAGACATTGTAGCATGCTAACATTTGAAAATCTCACAAATAATAAAACCTGTGTATTTTTTCTGTCCCTACCTTGGCTCCTTGGTAGTTATGATATCAGCTGCTTTGTGTGGGGAACCTGAAATGGTGAACTCTGATCTTGCCGGGTAAGAAACATTTTTGTAAAGCTGTGTGTTTAGACTAATTCTGTCTGCCATACAATGTGCTGAGGATTTGTGATCCTCAGCAGGCATTTGACAGATCTTAACTAGTTATGCTACGTCTTGTCAATCAAAATTAAACGCCTACCTCACTCCTTCCTACTTTCTCTCTCTTCCAGCTTTTTTATTTAGGTTGGTCATTAAAATTGCTTATAACCATAGAAACGAGGAAAACCCACCCCTTACGTTCCAGATCTTTAGCGTGAAATTCCTCTACTGACATCATGTGAGTTCTATACACGATGGCTTAAAAAAAAAACCAAAAAACCCTGCAGGTAGGCAGACTTGTCATTAATTCTTTCCTATAATGGGCTCGTTCCTATGGATGCCAACCAAAGATCATGTGCCTCTTGTGTTCCTGTACGGTGTCCAGCAGGAGAGACCCTGCAGCAGAGAAACCGCCTGACAAGATAGAGTTGGAGAAGAAAACAGATAGATACGTGGGATGGGAAGGGTGGGAGGATGAGATAAGAAGATGGGTCAGCAAGAAGTCGCATGTGTGACGTAGTGCGTGTTGATAATTTCTGTATTGGTTTTCATCCTCCTAGGTCTGCCTGCACCATTGGGTGCTCTGAGAGATGGGCATAATATTGGTACTTCTGCAAAACTGGGCCACCAGGTTTCTGCGCTTAAGGACCTGAATCGCCGACTGGCAGGATGGGTTGTGTTATGGCAGAGCTTGTTCCAAAAAATGAAAATGATTACTGATTTTTGCTTGTAGAGGCAGTTTAAAAATGCTTGACCCAAGGCTACATGAAGGTGATAGAAACTCTTACCTTAGGAGCCATGAGCGTCCTGAGATTTCAGTGCTGGACTCTATGTGCTGGACAAATAATGCTGTTTTCATTTGGAGCAGGATTGCTCCATGTGAGATTGCTTGAGACAAGATTTCTGACTTTTTTCCCCACCTCAAGTTACACTAAATCACAGAAATATTAGGGTTTTTTAAATTATTATTATTTTTACAAATGGAAGGGGTAATCAATCAGATGAAAATAGTTAACTACAACTGCTGGCATTACTGTCTATAACTTGCTCAGTTTTGCTCTTTTTATGAATTATGGGAACTTGGTAGCACGTGGAAAGTGATACATGTTGTCAAGGAGTGACTTTTCTGGGTACGTGATGGCAGGGCTGGAGGGATCCTCTGCTGCTTGCACTTTGCTGGGACCTTGCAACGTGCTGAGATATGGTGTGCATTGGGGAAGGGGAAAGTCCTGGCACTAGAGCAGGTTGGTTCGTATTTCAAATCAATAGATTTCAAAAAGCCAAAACAAACCCACAAACCCAAAAGAAACACTCCCAAGCCTGTTCAATGTCGATACATAGACTTTCTGCCGATGTGTAGATGTGAACCAGTCGACAGTGGTACTTCATATCGATGCCTCCTTAGATATGTTACAGGAGGAATAGGATCTATGCAAGGAATCCTACGTCTCTGGTGACAATGCACACGCTTTGTGTGTTGCTGTACAGTGATTACGCAAGAGGGAAGGCTGCCCTCTTGAGAAGTCACAGCACGTCTTGATGTTTGGAAGGTCTCCAGGATGGAGATGTGGATTGCTCCTGAGATAGTTGGATGTGGGAGTTTCATCTCTCTCTTTCTCTCTAGGAAGCTTTGTCTCTTGGGAAGATGAATTTTGACCTTTGGCCGGGGAAATAATGAGGAGGAAGTGTTGTGAGATGTAGCATGACAAGGTGTTGCTGAGCAACACCTTAAAATTTAAAGGTCTTACTTGTTTACCCTGTCTTCAAAAGCCGACACCAGGCATTGTACTTTAACGTAAAGGCTCTTAATGATTTTTTTTTTCATGTGTTGGAGCTTCTGCTGTTGGCTTTTGAAGGTGTTGAAATAGATTGTGTTCATCAAAGAAGAGGAAAGGATAATTGTGTGTTTTTTCTAAGGTTATGAAAACTCAGGGCAGAGGCTCCTTCAGCATCCTTTGCTGCTCTCTCCAAACCCCAGTGTCATCCCATGTGATTTGACTTTCTCCACCATCCCATCACAAGGAGGGATAAGAAAGTTTTGATGATAAGTCTGGAAGGCTGAGTCCTGCATGATGATGCTTCTCCTGCTTAAAACAAACCAACCAGCCAAAATTTTCAGCAGTTCCATTAAAACACTTTGAGGAATAATTAATAATAAAGGGAGTAATACTTCCACTTTCTTTACAGAGCATAAAAGTGCCTCTACCTGAGTTCCCTAAGCCATTCTTTTTCTTGTTTTCTTTTTCTTTTTAAGCATAAGAAACTGCATTAAAAGCCTGTTGAATTTCTTCTGAAGCATTCGTTTCTGAATTTGGGACAAAAAAAAAAGAAAAATCAGTTGCTAAAGGGTGTGAGGAAAAGAGGGGTTTAGTAACTCTGGAGACTCTAGTTAATGATGTATCTGAGCTATCAGATCTTTGTGGACGCTGTTCGAAAGTACGCAGCTGTTTATCTGTCTATGTGGATGTGTTACCTCCTGTCTCTTGCTCTATACACATGCATGTGCACATGCGCTCTCATATGCATCATCTTCTCAAAAGTAATAATTTAATTTTTCCTCTCTCTATTTTTAGTTCAAAGATTTTTTTCAATCTTCTGCTAATTTTGCTTTATAGCAGATTGGCTGCTGTTACAAAGGTATGAGTCCTCTCTGCAGCTTCATGTTATACCAGCCTAGCGAAGGTTTTGCTCTTCTGTGCTGAGACCTTTTCCAGTGCTGGGTCTGCTTGTTGCGTGCTTCTAGCTCAGCAATCCCTTTGGTTGCATGGGCTTTCCTTTTGTAGGAAATACAGAAAAAATGCTGACAGATCCTGCTTAACTGGTTAAGACTGAATATAAAATATGAGATCGCTAAGCAGGGGAAAATGACAGTTGCGTGAAATAAAAAATTGTAGAAAATGAAAATTATTTGCTGTATTTCACTGGGCATCTCCTAATGTTTGCACCTGAAAGTAAAGGGAAGGAGTGTTTTTTTTCTCTTTTTATGTGTGTGTGTGTTACATCGTCAAGAGATATTGTGTAGGCCAAAAGCAAAGCCTGCCTAATATAGATATATTTTTCTTTAACAAATTCACAGGGTGGTGAAAACTCCCAAAGGCAGTTGAATCTGAAAATACAACTAAAACCTCAGTCTTGAGAATGCCTTCACTTCAGACTGGGGGAAACAGAGCAGACGAAATCCTGTATGAACTTTTCACTTTTGATTTTCACATTTTTTTTCCTTTTCCCTGAACAGAGACGATACTGCTGAGACGGACCTTGGGTCTGTTGGGCCGTTGCTGCCTAGTGTCAAACAAGTGGCTCCACAACACAAGGGAATAAAGTTGTGGGTGAGAGATTTTTTGCTGTTTTCTTTCTTTGATAATCCTTCCTGTTTCAGGTTCTTTCCTCTGTTTTGGTTGTTTTTCTCTATATGCCTTCAAGTCGTTGGAGGTGATGCTATGTTTGGTGGATCCAGCCTCTGGAATAGGTGTGCAGGAACACTGTGGGCTCAACACTTGCAGATGTTCACCTCTGGATGGCACCTTCTGCTCTTGCAGTGGTTTCCTTCCTTTAACTGGTTAATATTGGGCAACCTCCACCCAAATTCTTCCCCTGACAGCTGATCTCGCCTGACTTGGCTGATTTAATTAAGCTCTGGGATGGTTCAGGCTGGTGATACATTGACTTTGAGTTGGGCTTTCTGGTCAAAGTGAGTGTTAATGGGTGCTTTCTGCTAGGAACAGATGGTCAGTGAAGGTTACATTTTTCAAGGCATAACGGACTGTATTTGCTAAACCTTTAGAGTTTTTTATCAGCAGAAATAGTTTCCTTAAAGTACATCTGTTTTTCCCACCTGGAATACCATTATGATAATTTGTATCATGGCTAGAATAGTTGTTTCATGTACTCCAGCTTAAGAGTAGGAAATAAGTCTTTTCTTGGGTATTTTTGGTTTGTGTATGTTTTTCCTTCATAGAATACTTCAGAAAGTATTCTAGAATTAGAAAAAAAGGAAGGGTTTTATATATTTTTCTGAATCAGTTGGTTATCTTGCACTTAATTCTTATTCAAGAAATCACAATCTTTGAAACAAGTCCTTAAAAAGGATTTTATTTCTCTACCTCCATTTTCCATAGCATGGGGAGAATTGGCATGTTCCAGCCCCGTTTCGTATACAGAGCTAAACAGATTTATAACATTCTGTAAATAATATGCAAAAAGTATGCCTATTAACATCCTGAGTAATCACCAACAACAGAGTAAATACGAGGTTAATGAGATTAAGAGGAATGTAAGTGTTTGAGTGCTCCTACTGCTGGCATTTTTCTTTAGATACTGTATAATGTTATTAAATCCCACTCAGATTTTGAGCTTTTTTTTTTTTAAATAAATCTTTATTTTTACCTATTTGTTTCTAGTGCTGGGGCTCAGTGGTAAGGAGTCCGATTAGCCCTTGTCTTCTGAGGTCTTCTCCCAGGCATCTGATACCCTCCTAGATGGCTCTGCGAGGCCACCAAAGGAATTGTCCCAAGTCTTTTCTGGGAAACATGGCACCATCAAAATATCCTGCCCAGAAGAGCATTGAGATTTAGCCCTTATTTTTATTATCCCAAGCTCCATCTTGACTTGATTTCATTTGTCCTTTGCCTTTCTCCTTCCAAGTGCTCTCCATCACGTGCTTTCCATTATATCTTGCAGGGAGAGAAAGACCTATTTCCAAGCAAAAATATGTCATTTTTTTTCTATTGTAGTACCTCTCAAGCCCTCTCCCTTTTCCAGGTTAGTAGGTTTTCTGGACATGATGCTCTCTGTTCATCTTCCTCTAGCATCTTCTGGCAGTTATCAGTATTTCCTCAATGTCATTACCTCAGAATTGTTTATTTGAATTTTCTCCACCCGAAACTGCATATGTGTGGTTGACTCAAAGCTCTAGGCACCGACTCCCCTTACTGGTCAGTTGACAAACTGCAACGTATTTTTTTCTGTTTTAGATGAAAATGCCTTACTGAGAAACCTATTTTGTTTATTCAAGATAAATCTTGTAGGTCTGACCCTTGCTTTTCTTTTTATGGTGGTTCTGATTAAACCATGAACCTACAACTTAAATGATTCAGGTAGAGTATGGGCACTGCATATTACCTAAAGGAATTATTTGTCTCTTAGTTGTGTTTTTTTTTTTTTTTGTTGCAGGTTTTGTGTTTTTTTGTTGTTGTTTTTGGTTTTGTTGTTGTTAGTTTTTTTTTAATATTGCAAGTTATTTTCCACATTTCAACTGAGTAGAGCAGTGGTTTCTCTCTCCTATCAGCTCTTTTGCATTTGGGTGTGATGATGACTATTGTCCCCTCTCACAGCTTTGCCTGAAGCTGAGTTTTCCTTTCCAGACTGCATTGCTGGAAGTCAGCCCAGTGTTTTGGCATGGGCTGGACAAAGTAGAAGAGCACTTGAGTGCTTAACCGATGCTGTGGGAGGGAGGAGATGTAATTCCACCAAATTGCTGTCCAACAACACAGCCTTGGCAAGGTCCTCCGGGTTCATCTTGACGTGATGGTGTAATGGTTTGCTGCTCTCTGGAGAACTAAGAATCATGGAATAGTTTGGGTTGGAAGGGACCTTTTAAAGGTCATCTAGTCCAACCCCACTGCGGTGAGCAGGGACATCTTCAACTAGATCAGGTTGCTCAGAGCCCCGTCCAACCTGACCTTGAATGTTTCTAGGGATGGGGCATCGACCACCTCTCTGGGCAACCTGGGCCAGTGTTTCATTACCTTTACCATAAAAAAATTTCTTCCTTAGAAATTAAGATGATGGGTTTTTGATGGGAACAGTTCCTCCCTTTCCTTGCAAAGACATGATATGGGGCAGTCTGAGGGAGAAGAAAGTAGGTCTTGAGTTTGCTTGGTGGAATGATTCCTCTCCCTTTTCCTCCAGTTACCCATTATGGTTGGTAACTGGGAGACCAGCTGAACGCAGTGATGTTCTCACTGAGTGCTGAGGCTTTTGGCTGTAAGTCACATTACTGGTCAGTGTGCAGAGAGCTCGTGCTGATGCTTCCAGATGTTGCAGTGTAGTTGGACAGAGAGGCTACTGATATGCAGGACAGCAAGTCCTTCGTAAGGGGAGGAAGACGTTAAAATCAATGGCAGGATTGCTTGTAGTTTAATTTTGACCTCTTTGCATATAGAAGAGTAATGGAAACAGCATGTGCAAGGGAGGGACTTGCACATATTCCTGTGCGAGGGCAGGGGAGACTATTTAGCTTTCTGCAGTGTGTTACTGATATTTGTGTACGAGTGCTTAAAATTTTGCGAGAGGCGTTAAGACTTGAGAGATCTACTTCGTTACCTCGTAAATGGATGATTAAACCTTCCGCATTTTCTTCTTTTTCACTGTGGGAATCTTTAAGTCATTATGCTTGTTTTCTTTAGAGGTCATATTAAAAGTAAAGAATGGATTCATTATTTATTTATTTTTGGAAAGCGGTTCTTTTTGCCCGTTTTATGCAAAAGCACTTTAATTGATCTTTCAGATGGTCGAGAAGAGGACAGAGAAGAAAATATTTAATGCAACATATAATTCTTTCTTGTTTTGCCTCAAAATAAGAAGCCACTTTGCTAAGATTTATGTATCTAAACACAGTTTATGCACATGGTGCAGCTATGTTTTATCTGCCTACTGCAGCAGGCTGATGCAAAGAAATGCTTTGATCAATGGTATGAACTGGTTCAGGATAACTCCCAAACTGTTCCAATGATAAACACAGCGCCAATTTCTTGCCACCTTGATTGTAATTGTTGTATCTTTTTACATTTGTGGCTTTTTTTAAAAATTTAATCTACCTGAAGGTTAAAAATTAAAATGATGCAAGTCCATTTCTTGCTGTGCTATACTGGAGCAGAATAACACCCCATTAAACCAAGAGTCCTTCCTATGCATTTTGCAGCACTAGGATGCTTTGGAGGCAGGTGAGATGACTGTGCTTGCCTTTAATTCTCCTAGATACACAATACCACATTACAGAGTTTATGCAAGCCTGGCAATTTGAACACAGATTGCCTGAATTGCAAAGCATCACTTCAGTTACAACACCTTCCTCCTGTCTATTTAAGGTGAAACAACTCGGGTGATTCCTGGGCTGCATGAACAGGAGTGTGGGCAGCAGGGCGAGGGAGGCCATCCTGCCCCTCTGCTCTGCCCTGGGGAGGCCGCAGCTGGGGTGCTGTGTCCAGTGCTGGGCCCCCAGTGCCAGAAGGACAGGGAGCTGCTGGAGCAAGGCCAGCGCAGAGCCACAAGGATGCTCAGGGGATGGAGCATCTCCCTGGGGAGGAAAGGCTGAGAGACCTGGGCTTGTTCAGCCTGGGGAAGAGAAGGCTGAGGGGGATCTCCTCAGTGCTTATCAGTATCTGAAGGGCGGGTGTCAGGAGGATGGGACTGGGCTCTTCTCAGTGGTGCCCGACGACAGGACAAGGGGCAACGGGCACAAGCTGGAACACGGGAAGTTCCACTTAAATCTGAGGACAAACCCCTTTGCTGTGCGGGTGCCAGAGCAGCGGCCCAGGCTGCCCAGAGAGGCTGTGGAGTCTCCTTCCCTGGAGCCATTCCCACCCCGCCTGGACGCGGTCCTGTGCCCCTGCTCTGGGGGTGCTGCTCACGCAGGGGGGTTGGATGAGGTGATCTCTGGAGGTCCCTTCCAACCCCTACCATTCTGTGATTCTGTGATTCAATGCTGTTGTACACTTACCTTGAAGGTTTGAGGTTTGAGCTTTGGTCTGCACACGTTGGCTGAGTCAGGAATATTTATAGGCTGGCATCACCTTGATTTGGCTCTGTCATAGTTACAGGTCAAATAAAATATTGTATATCAGGTCTTGTTCAGTGTTTGTGATCTGTTGTCGCTGAGTTGTGGAAGACGTGCATGTGTTAACACACACCTCCATGGTTTGTTCTAAAGATTTCTGGGGATGTCTGGACATGGTCTGGAATAGTCAGCTGTGAGTCTGTTCCTTAAAGCTTTCCCTAAAATAATGAGCTGTATCTCATCACGGTGGGCTGAAGCTTGAGCTTGATGGAGGTGTATGGCAGGATGCCATGGGAGTGATGAAGAAGAGACTGAGCTCTAATGCCCCGTCAGAAACCTCTTCCCTGCATGTAGACAGAGTGAGTGCCACACAAATATACGTCCTAACGTTGAAGGTCCAGCTGGTAATCACTGAGTTTGAGTACTGCTGCAGGGTATAGGTATTGCGAGCTGGAAGCTGTGCGAGACAAGAAGGTTGGTTCCTGATTTGGACAACCTCATATTTACTGGAGAGTGAAAGGAAGTGAAGAGATGATGATCGACATCAGCTCCAGTTGAGAGGCTGGAAGCAAAGCCCAGCTCACAGCAAGGACGTTTCAGGGCAGTAGGTCCTGAGGAAGCCTGATGTCCCACACAGATGGATTTGGGAAATCCTCTGGAGCCTGGGAAGACTACAGACATGAGGACCATGGGGGGGTCATTGGCACCTTCCTCTGCTGAGTTTGTCCATGCGATTGAGTTAAAATACTTGGAAGAGATTCAATGTTTTAGAAGTTGCATGAATGTCTACAGTAAGCAAAACCCTTTACTGAAATAGGTTTTGATATTTTGGAGATTTTCAGCTGCATTTGTTAGAAATACGCTGTTGCATTTGTTTGAAATATGCTGTGTGCCATGCCTTAAGAGTGCATTTTCAATATATTTTTGGGTCCGTCATATTTAATGTTGAGCTCGAGAAAGAACAGCCCCTGTCTGGGCACCCCCCTCCCCCAAAAAAAAACAGGATGAGAAAAAGTGAGAAGTAAGCAAAAAGAGCTTGTCATGAAACCTAAATTCACTTAAAAACATCTAGTTTAGAAAGGCATCTTTAGAAGCTCATTCTGTTCTTTTATTGCAAGGACGGTGTTATACTGCTGTACTATATCAGAGAACTGCATAACAGCAACTCTTCTGTCCTGAACGACTGCCTAGAGCTGTAGGTTTTTGTGTTTAACCCAACAAATGCTTTAGCTGTGTGTCTCCAGGGGTAAAATGAAGGAGTAGCTGCTCTGAGGGATTAATATGGAGTGAATTAAACATTTGTAAAAGATATTAAAAGCCGCAATCGCTGTAGCGGGATTGCATCCCATGGTTGGAAACAGGAGGTGAGATGCTGCGGTGTCTGTGGGGAAGCTGTGAGCCATAGGCTGTTGCAGATCCTCCTGCTGATGGATCTGGCTGCTCTGGGAGAAGCACTGGTCTGGTTCAGGCGTGGGGACAGCCATCTGCATTGCAGGATGAGGACAGCCAGTTGTTTACGTAATCTGTGCGGAGATGAAAGGTGCTTAGATCAGATGAGAAGGGGAAAAAAAAACAACAACCCCCAAATCCCTCATATTTCCCAACATCAATCATAAAAATAGTTGTAAAAAATCTCAGGGGTGTCTCTCCTCTGTTCTCTCACAGTTTCGGTAAACCCCATGGGCCAAATGGTTGTGCTCACTGCAAGGATGCTGTTTCTTGACCCCAGAATCTGCATCCCAATGTCTTCCCCTGGCTCCCAGCCTCGAGGCAGGAATAACACAACCCACTGGGCAAGGAGATGCCCAAGGACTAGCTCACAAGCAGAACCTGGTGGTGTCCTCTGAATGTCCTGCTCCTACAGCATCCCCACACAGGTGCAGGATGGGAGCCAGGCAATATTTTATCTAGATAGCCACTAGCTGGGCGTATTGAGACCCATTTGCCCACTATCAGGGTTATTCTGGTGACCCAGCAATGCTTTTGGAGCAGCCCAGCCCTTGTTCTGCTAGCTGGGCTTAGTGCTGTTTTTTTTGCCACCTTCTCAGAAATTGTTCTCAAGTCAGCTTGCTTTTTTTAGAAACGTGCTTTCATCATTTGTAATACTAAAGGCTCTCCTGCAATGGAGGAGGTTTTGGCTGTTATTTTTAACTGAATGTTTCATTGATCTGATTTACAGCATGAGCTGCTGGCTGCTGTATTACCAAGAGAGCGGAGAGCCAGCCGTGGGGTGGGGTGGGGAAGGAGCAGTGTGCGGAGGTCTTGACTTATCTTGCTTGTAAGAACTAATGCAGCTGCAGCCCAAAGATGTGTTTTTGCATCATTTTAAGCCAATAAAATCAGGGCTTCACTCTCTTTTAAGTGGATGCATGAACTTCTGCCCTATCCAACGTTTTGGCATTGATGTGCTGGTGTCTGTGTGGTGAGCCAGTTCGAAACCCTGATTCATTCAAAATGAAACCTTACCAAAAATAAAAAAAAAAGTGACTTAGATTTTGGATAGATGAGATGTAGTCTTAGCCCTGTGAGGCAGCTTGCTGCTCTCACTTGGGTTGGATTAATCTTGCTTGCACCCCCAGTTGAGGAGGCTGAGTGTCAGCCATCAGGATGTGATGGGACCTTGGTGTGGTAGGGTGGAAAGCGGTTTCTTCTGGGCAGTGCCATCATCTGTGATGTGGAGTGCAAAGCCTCCATCACTGATGCTTTGGTACGTGGTGAGTGTAGCTAACTGAGCTAACCTGAGGTAAGAGAGCCTGAAACCTTCAACGACAGGTTTGAGTGTTCAGCTCAGCCCTAACCAAGTGCGTAAATAAAGCTGGAAGCCTGAGGAATGGGTTATTTTTCTACTTGGTGAACCAGAAAATTAAATACAAATACAGTGTTTGGGGCAAAGGTATGAAAGTGAGAACAGATGAGTGCTATTAAGTTGTTTTCAGAAGTGGAAGTTTGTTTTTTTTTTGATAGTCTGAAGTCTCTCATTTCCTTCAAGGCTTTCTCCTGTTGCTGTCTTTCTGCCTCTTGCACATTAGTAGGTTGGCTGAGTTAATCACATCAGAGAAAAGAGTACAGTTTGCTGATTTGGGCTTTTCTCCTCTACCCCAACCATCAATGAACGTGTTCATGAACCACATAAGGACTTAATATCTCAATGTTGTCAAGGGAAACACAGGAAAATTCAGCAAATGTCTATTTTTTTTTTGTATCATCCAGTCAGCCAGTTAGTACGTGTCCAGGTCTAGATTACCCATGTATGCTGCTTGCTGCCTCTCTGGTACTTGGGAGGATGCTTTGGGTGACAAATTGAGACATGGGTGGGGCTTGAAGCTGCAGAGAGGAAGCATCCATGGCTATATAGAGCATGTGGAGAGATTGTGACAGAAGTGTTGCAGCGATACAGAGTAGGGGAGCAGGGGTTATTGTGTCAGGAAGCATTTTGTAGGGGACATGAACAGGGATGCTCAACCACTGTCGGCTTTGAGAACGTGTTGCTCTGCAGTACTCAGTGCTATGAAGTGTAGAAATTGTGGGTTTATCCCTGCTAAGGCATGTGTTGAGCAAACAAATGGACTTGGAGACTCTTCAGCTGAAGGGGAATGTAACTTTTTTTCACGACAGTATTCCGGCATTTGGATGTTTAGGACTTTTCCCTTAGTCTTTCTGATCCAA
The DNA here is from genome assembly GCA_013400875.1 of Anhinga rufa. Lineage (NCBI taxonomy): Eukaryota > Metazoa > Chordata > Aves > Suliformes > Anhingidae > Anhinga > Anhinga rufa. The sequence continues at coordinate 72,707 of VZTV01018322.1, read as the reverse complement.
AATAGCTGAATTGGCTGACATTCAAGGTACTTGGTGTATGCCCTCTCTTCCCCTGGAAGTCGAACTGAAGAAATGGTAATGTCAGGGAACCTGATTATGCAGAGTAGCACCTCAGTAAGGTCATGGTGACTTTGTTTTAGAGATCCTGAGTAGTTTTGAGGCAAGTGTGTTTATGTGGATGGTCCAAAGTCAGAAAGGAAAGTAGAATGAGATTCAGCCTGTCCTGTTAGATTGAGCATCTTCATATTTTCCTGTTCTCTCCTTTGGTCACAGCATGAAACTCCCAACTGGAGTTTGGACTGCGAAGGACCCACTGAAGGACCCACACAGTGCTGTGTGTCAGTTGTCTGCTGATTTGGCTGGACAGGGTGCTGGGCCATCTTGTGTAGACCATGCTTTTGCCAAGAAAGGTTGGACCAGATGATCCTTGAGGTCCCTTCCGATGTGGTATTCTATGATGACATGCAATGCAGACCATCATGTTCCCAACCAAGCCTTTACTTGAGAAACTGTGTTTTCATCAGATGATAGTGTTCAGAAGGGAAGAAGTGAACTCCACGTTTCTTATCTCCTGTAGCATTTGCAGAAAGGCTGAAAGCTTAAGTCTAACCACCTCAGGGCAGCAATCCTTTGCACTTTGCTGGAGGGAGATCTTGACTACTGAGACTTCTGCACTAAAAGGGGTGAGCCAGATGGGAAATAACTCCAAACTGTTCTTTTCTGTTGGTAGGTATGGCTTTGCCAAGGAGGAGGTTCTTGTCACACTAGGTGCTACTATTGATGGCACTAACGCAAATCTTGTGTGCTTCATCACAGGATGTCCTGGGCCTCTG
>VZTV01018322.1:56550-69308 GCA_013400875.1 Anhinga rufa | reverse complement strand
ATTTCAATGGCTTCTCCACAGTATCTGTGATTAGATGGGCTTTTTCTTCTATTTGCCATTTATCCCATCTTAAGCTTGCTGGCAGATGACTAGGGACAGTCTTTTCTAAACAATGCTGAAGGGATAATACAGGCAAGAGCATCTTGAATGATCTGAAGACTGTAAAATATGGAAAGAGCTTCCTATAAAATTATATCTATTTGGGAAGTGGTATATCTCTTGTATGCAGTTTAATTGGATCACGTTCAGCTGCGTAACATTTGATATGGATTGACATCTGGATCTCTGAAGGCTTAATGGTGCCTTTAATCATAAGTAGTCTAGGAACAGTAGACTACTTTAATCATAAGTAGTCTAGCCTAGTGAGGGACAGGGTTCATTTAGCTCAAGAATCTCTCTTTTGGATGGTGACCAGTAATAGCATGCTTAAAAGAAGAGGAAGTAATGCCCTGATTTGTAAATGTGGTGATAATTTCTCCCTGGGTTTCTCCTGATCATTAATCATTAAGGCTGGATTAAGCACTTGTGACACAACTTAGTTATGATAACTTTGGCTGGCCTTGCTACACACTTCCCTGTGCCTCTGGATGCTTGAGTTCTTGGCCTCCACAACCTGTGCTACAGTTCAATTATTCAGAAAATATCACTTATCTCTTGAGAATTTCCTGACTTTTCTTTTTTTTTTGTGGGAGATCTCCTGTTTTTTCTGGTATGTAGTAGGAAGCACAGAGGTTCCAGATATGTTCTCTATACTGTTCCTTATTGAGCTCATCTCTACTGTGTTTGGTGTCAGGTCCTTTCTAACTCAAACTCATTCTTTCAGTGTGTCTCCTTCCTTCTCCCCTATCGCCATGGGGCAGGAAGCATTTTTACTGCTCATCTCTCTTCTTTACTTTTGTGAGCTCCTTCACTTTTGAAAAGACCAAGATCCAAATGACACTGCACTACTAATTTTTGCCATATAATTTTACATTATAATAATCTATAATAACTATATTTTACATTATAATAGTTTCTATATTATTCTGTCTTCTTTCATATGCATCCTATTGCTTTCCTGGGATTAGTAGCCTTAGGCAAAGTTACTTTTGGAGATGCCAGTGGAGACATCCAGTTCATTTTCGTTGGCTTCAGTTTGTGTTAGGAGTGTGCATGTTGTAACACTTCCTCTCCATCATCACATTGCATTTATTGAGCCTGGTGTAGATAATTCTAAGACGTATCAAAGCAAATTTCCTGAATGCTATACATAAGTGGAAGAATCAACTTGCATATTCAAGGAAGCAGTGAATTGGCACTTGGGATCCACGAGCTGCTGTGAAGGTCTTGATGTGTCATTCCCTTTGCTCATCAGTTGTTGTCCCCTGTGATCCTAGATGGGTTGTGTTCGCTTCTGTGGTCAGGCCCAGGTAGTGATGACTACCAAGGGACTTGAAGTTCCTGGAGACCCGTGACTCCTTCCCACGTCAGTGGAGCTCCTTTGGGGAGCCCCCTCTGTAGAGACTGTAGAGAAGCCAAACTGGATTCCTAGACACGACACTGATTATGTGGGTGAGCTTGGTTGTAGAATGGCTTTTCTCCTCTCCCTTTTTCCTAACATGGTCAGGGATTTTAAATTGAATTCATGTTAGTGTTTACTGCTTTCAGATGTGCTTGCTCAGCACTCTGGCTGCTGTTCATACCTCTGCAAGCCTCTTCCTTGCACATCCCAATCCGTTGAATGATTGGAAAATCTTTGACAAAGCATTTAATTAGCTGTGTTATAGTCTCACTGCCTGGACCTGGCAATATGCATGATTCTGCTTATGTTTGCTTCCTCCTAAGCTGAAGTTGTGGCCAGAGAAAAGACAGTCGGGATTCCCGGTCGAAGCTCACCGGTCGTAAGCACAGGACCTGGAGTCCCTCTGAGCTCGTGCATCACCCATGGAGCTGTTTTGAGCTTTATTCTCTGCTACTCCTGATGGTTTGTCCACATTAGAGAAACCTAGTGGAAATTTTCTGCTGTTGGTAGCTCTAAAATCGAGCCAGCAGCATTAACTGCTTTCAAAGTTGTGACTTGGAGCAGGATACCATTGTTTTAAACCCTATGTGTTTAATTCCTTTGCAGGAAGCATCTTGTTGGTACAGTAATCCCCAGGCCAGATCCTGGTTAGAAGTTGCGACACCGACCGTTAAGGTCATCTTTCCACTTTGGGACAAACATGGTCATTTGAAGAATCTGCACTTTTCTTTGGTGCCTTTCACTTTGATCTGGGAGCACTTTTTTTATCCAGCCTCCTGGCATCTTTGCGAGGAAGGGAAGTATTGAGAGAGAATAATTTATAGGACTTCATGGCATGATGCCATTCTGTAACAGTGTAATCACACTTGAAATACTCAATAGAACATAGTTCTCGAGTTAATGGGAAAGATTGTTGTTGGATTATATCCCATGTGATTTTTTTTTTGCAAAGTTTTCTTGCTGCATATGAGATAAATGATTATATCTGCATTCTTAATAGCTGATATCAGAAGTGAAGCGCTTCAATTAAAATATTTCTAGATTTATTTTTTTTTTTGCCAAATAAGACTGTTTTATTAGCTTACGTCCTTACATTTTTTTTCTACCTCTTTAAATAATCATAAAATCTGGATACAAATTGTTTCCCTCTGCCCACGCTCTGGATAAAACATCTATTTCCAAAAATAGCAGAATGATGCTACATTTTATTTGTTGTAGGAAGAAAAATAGCAAGTTGGAGGTGAACAGCAGAGTGAAAGTTCTTTGAGAAGATATGAATTGCTTTTTCTCTTTTTTTTAATTTCTGTTTTTCCTGTTGTTGTGCCATCTGTACCAGATGTGGCTGTGACCTGGTGATGGTGTGCAGGTACTGCAGCTATTACTGGGCTGGTGGAGGGACAAAGAGAAAGGGCTGTAAGAGCATGAGTAGAGTATTTCTGTGTTTCAGGAGGCTACAGAATTAATTTCCCCATCAAAGCAGGGCTGAGAGAAATGAATGCTCTTAAGAGGACCATTTTTGATGATTTTCAAAATCAATCTGGAAAAATCAGAATGCTCTCCATCCAGCCTAGGTATAATAAGGGTAAATAAAGGTAGCTTGAATATCTTTTCCTCAGAGATTTTCAGTAGATGTTCTGTTTTAAAAACTGGTGATCTTCGCACGTATTTGGAGATGCACATACAGTACCTGTTGCCCTGATATTGAATGGAGGAGCTCAGTTTTCTTACGGTCAGTGCTTTCTTGTACAGCGTGGTAAGAGTACTGAGGGAGCTGGCAGAAGTGCTCACCGAGTCACTTTCCATCACTTATCAGCAGCCCTGGCTAACTGGGGAGGTCCCAGTTGACTGGAGGGTAGCAAATGTGACGCCCATCTACAAGAAGGGCCAGAAGGAGGATGCAGGGACTACAGGCCTCTCAGTCTGACATTGATGCCAGGGAAAGTTGTGGAGCAGATCATCTTGAGTGCCATCAGGTGGCAGGTACAGGACAACCAGGTGATCACACCCAGTCAGCATGGCTTCATGAAAGGCAGGTCCTGCTTGACTAACCTTGTCCTTCTATAACTTTCTATGACTGAAGGGTGGGTGTCAGGAGGATGGGACTGGGCTCTTCTCAGCGGTGCCCGATGACAGGACAAGGGGCAACGGGCACAAGCTGGAACACGGGAAGTTCCACTGAAATCTGAGGCAAAACCCCTTTGCTGTGCGGGTGCCAGAGCAGCGGCCCAGGCTGCCCAGAGAGGCTGTGGAGTCTCCTTCCCTGGAGCCATTCCCACCCCGCCTGGACGCGGTCCTGTGCCCCTGCTCTGGGTGTGCCTGCTCACACATCGGGGCTGGACGGGGTGATCTCTGGAGGTCCCTTCCAACCCCTACCGTTCTGTGATTCTGTGTGACAAGGTGACCGACTTAGTGGATGAGGGAAAGGCTGTGGATGTTGTCTACCTAGACATCAGCAAGGACTTTGACACCATTTCCCACAGCATTCTCCTGGACAAACTGGCTGCTCATGGCTTGGACGGGCATATTCTTGGCTGGGTAAAAAACTGGCTGGATGAGGAGGCCCAAAGAGTTGTGGAGAATGGAGTTAAATTCAGTTGGTGGCTGGTCACAAGTGGTGTTCCCCAGGGCTCAGTTTTGGGGCCAGTTCTGTTTAATACCTTTATCAACAATCTGGATGAGGGGATCGAGTGCACCTTCAGCAAGTTTGCAGATNGTGGCCAGCAGGAGCAGGGCAGTGATTGTGCCCCTGTACTGAGGACTGGTGAGGCCGCACCTCAAATCCTGTGTTCAGTTTTGGGCCCTCAGTACAAGAAAGACATTGAGTTGCTGGAGCGTGTCTAAAGGAGAGCACCAAGTTGGTGAAGGGACTAGAGGTCAAGTGTTGTGAGGAGCGTCTGAGGAAGCTGGGGTTGTTCAATATGGAGAAGAGGAGGCTGAGGGGAGACCCTATCGCTCTCTACAACTACCTGAAAGGAGGTTGTAGTGAGGTGGGTGTTGGTCTCTTCTCCCAAGTAAGAAGTGATAGGACAAGAGGAAACAGCCTCCAGTTGGGCCAGGGGAGGTTTAGATTGGCTGTTAGGAGGAATGTCTTCACGGAAAGGGCCATCAAGCATTGGTGCAGGCTGCCCAGAGAGGTGGTGGAATCACCGTTCCTGGAGGCATCTAAAGGACCTGTAGACATGGCACTTAGTGACATGGTTTAGTGGTGGAGCTGGCAGGGGCACGAGTGCAGTTGGACTTGATGATCTTAAAGGTCTTTTCCAATGTAAATGATTCTGTGATTCTTTGGTGTTCCTCGTCCTGATTTCTGGGGAAGAAAGTACTCTCCGTAGTCAAAGAAGGGATGCTGGAACAGATAAAGTGTTCCTATATGGTAATACTTGCTCTCAAAATTATGATGAATCTTTGATCAGTCCTCTGTATGATTATCTTAATATCACAAAGGCTAATAATGTAAGTGGAGATTTCAAGCTTGACCTGATACAGAAATAGGATAAGTTAAAATGATGAACGTGATTGAGTTATTTGCCGTAGCTGCTTTCGGAGCTGGATTGATTTGAATTTCTGCTGACAAGGCGTTGAGACTGCTGGGAAGGACATCCCTCAGCTTATTAACAGAGTGCTGAGGAAGGAGGAGCGTTGGGAGCGGATCGAGATGCGAAGGGTGGGTAGATGGTGTTGGGCTGGCTGGACTCTGAAGCCTTGGTCTAATAGTGAGGTCTTCTGCAATAATTTGCTTTGCTTGTAGCAAAATAGTTGAACTGAGATGATAATTTTTCTTGGAAGATGCGTTCCTCATAGGTGCTGCTGTAGTTGATGCATCTCAATATCTGTTTCTTTTTTTGCATGGTACTGCGGGCTCAAGCTTGTTGCTGGTGAAGTATTTTCAGGAAAAAATTGGAGTATGGGCACTTAGACAAATACTCATTTATTGATAAAGACTTCTGTTTGGGTTATTTGTATGTTCTGGCAAAATTTCCCTTGGCAAAGTATTCTCCGGTCCATGATAGGATTTTGTCTCAAAGGCAGACATTGCAAAATGCTCATCTGTGATGTTCAGGACTTGAGCTTGATCCATGGTTTGGAATCTCTCTCCTCCAGCATCTCAGTTGCGTATCTGAACCTGAGACTGAAATTGGTTTTCCTTCTCTTGTCTCAAGGTTGCACCTGTGTATAACTTCTATCATAGTTTGAGTTAGGTCTGAAAGCTTTGACATCTCAGACGTTCATGGTTGTGAACCTGCCTGGAGGAGATCTTGCCTGCTGGCCCTTGGTGTTGATGAAGAAGGAGAATCTTAGCAGGGATAGCTATGCTGAGTAGGACAGAGGGTGCTTTCTTGTATTCCTACAGGTACACATCTACTTTGTATCATTGTACGCTTTTACATTTCTTTTGACTCCAGTCCCGTTTTTTTCATCCCATCTTCATTACCCTATTTTCCATGTAAAGCAGATGCCCCACTGATCCACTGAACTGAAGACTCCTGCGTCATCAGCCACATTTCCTTCAGCCATATAAAGCATGTCCGTAATGATCCGTTGAAAACAAGATGTATTGTCGTAGCTGGAGGGGGAGAAGAGTCTTTCTGTGATAGACACAAGGTCCTGACCTTTTTTCCTGGCTGGCATTGGTGCTGATGCCACTGGTGATATGCCAGCCTTTGAAAATCATCTCGGTGATCTGAGGAGACCTTGTAGCTAACATCTAGGTCTGTGTCTATGGGATGATGCAAGTGAAAAAGGTTTATTTCTACACTGCTGTACTTGTGAAAATATGGAAAAAATATATATAATTAGAGGATATACATAAATATATCATATGCATGTGTAGAAATATAATATATATGTAATATAAACAATACATGTAATACTGTTCTTTTGCATCGAGAAGTTAAAGCGGCAACGGGGAGAATTGTCTGCAATAGAGCAGCACTAAATCAAATTGATTTTGCCATTTCCTACCCATTATAAGCCCAACCTAACCCTCTCAGTTCCAGCATTTGCTCTGAACCAACCACCTGAGCACTGGACCACTGATAAGCAAGTTCTGTGCAAGAGTAAATTATTGCAGCTCAGTTAGTGCAAGTGTGAGATACTTTGGAGACAGAGGCAAGCATACCCTGAAAACCTTAGGAACAGAAAGCCCCAAAGGATTTGGCTTTCTGGTTTATTGGTTCTGCTGTACATTTTTGTAAAAAATAGCATCTCCTGTTGTCAATGTGCAAAGGAGAGGGTGGTCCATTTCTGGAACTGGAGTACAGGGTACAGCGGCTTTCATCTGTCTGTTCACATCTGAGCAGCGGCTCAAAACGTGTCATTTGCTACTCTTTATTTGTGTTACCATTAATGTTATTGCATTTTCAGCTTGTCCTTTAAATAACACAGTTGTATATCTATCTTGACATTAACCTCGTATAGACATGTGTCCACAGAATTGCAGTGTTTGCTGTGTAAGTATTCATCCCTATCCATATATCTCACCTACCAACTCTGGTTTACTTAACCTGCAAAGAAAGCACCTAATGGCTGGAAGCTTTGGCAACATGAATTAAAAGCATTTTATAAATCAGTATTCTGTAGTCTTCAGCGCACTGTGTAAAGGTAAATAGCTACTCCGTCTCCCCCTCCTGCTGCTTCATGGCTATGTCCTTGTGTTAAGTCCTCGGTAAACCTCTTTCTTAATGTGTTTCCTCTGTAAATCCTGCAGGTTGTAACAGGCTCCTAAATCTTGTGATTTGATATAGAAAATATCTTCTATGTTTACTTGTTTGTTACATTTAAGAGAGTCATTTGTATTTAAGCAGCTTTGCACAGCTCTCGGTATATAAATTTTTTTATTCTTTGCACAGCTTCATATATATATATATATGCATATATATATATATATTTTTAATTCTGAAAAGCTTGTCCTGTGCTAGGTAAACTTCCTCAACCTGTTGTGAAGTGATGCCTCATTTTTATCTGAGAGTCAGTATTTAGATGCACAGTCAACGAACCCTGCAGTTTATGCACTGTTGCAGAGGCATTGCAATAGCTGTTCCAATTTCTGCTCCTCGCTTGTACGGCACGTGAGATCATCTGATCATCTTAGCTTCTTCCACGTCTAAGCAAACCTGGTGTTGGCTAACACAGCAACCCCGACTTAGCTGATGTGCACTGATTTGCAAGATTGAGGTTTACCTGGTGCTTTAGCTTTGGGAGGGGAATGTTACTGCATCCACACTTCAACAAGCTTCTAAATTACAGTTCCATTTATTATTTTTTTCCTCCCCATCTCTTTCCAGGATTGCTGCTTTTTTATGGGACTTTTAAAAAAAAAGAAGTAGTGAATTTCTTCCTGTTCAAAAATCAGAGTTCTGTCTGGTGCTGGGAAGGCCTTTTACAAACGCCATGCAGCACTGCTGCTGGGAACAGCCTCCCATAGCAACCTTCAGCTTGAAAGCTAAAATCACGTCACCCCATATGACAGCTTTATTATTAGATTGGCATGTGGACCCTTTGGAAGCAGTCTAGGTGGCAGCAAAAAAGTTCCCCTAGATTCTGTCTTTAGTTTGGTGGTTTTTTTTATCACTTTGAGTTTTGGTTTTATTTATTTTTTTTCTTTTTTTATATATTTTCTTTCCTAGTAGATAGAATAAATGTTAGAAAAATGAGAGACACCATTCTAGGTAAGGTAGAAAAACTCTGCCATGAGGTATGACACAGGATCATGACCATCACCACAGCAATTTCAAGGCCTCCACTGCTACACATGGAAGGATGAAATCCTTGCTGGAAAGCCATGGCGGTAGTGGAATTGGGTTCAGGGGGTGCTTTTTGGAATTTGTCTTTATTGCAGTAGCGCTGCGAGCTCCAGAGGCATACTGTCCTTCTCACGCAAGGATGGAGCAAATGCGTGGCAAGAGCTTGAAGGGAATGCGTTTGCCATCAGCATCCGTCTGGTAGTTAGCAGGTAGCTCTTGAAGACACGAAGATGGATGGCGCAACATGCTGTGTGGTATCTTGGGCTTTTGTCTGCTGTACTTGGATAGCGGGTGCTGTGCAGATGGCCAGTCAAGGGGTCTGGCAGTAGAGATCAAAGTCTATCTAAACCAATTGTTGGTGGCTGTGCAGTAGCTGCTGTGCTCTCACCATCCCTAAGAAGATTTGAGTTGGCAAATTTGAGTGGTTCTTGTGTTAGGAAGCTGTAATTTCATCAGTCTGAGCTTCATGGGGCTGATGAGCTTGGCCCCAGGTGGGTCTGGAGTATGCTTCTAAGTTTTGCTAGGGTAGCCTCTCCCTTTGCTTTCATGGTGGAGGTTATTCTGGCCCTGATCCATCCGCACTCAACATAAATCAAGACTGCGCTGACACGAGTGCCGTTCCCATTGTCCAGTCTCTCTGCAGACTTGCGTCACACCTTCCTACTGGTTATTGGCTTGCTTTCTCAAAGCTTCTGTTGATGAAGGGAGGCCTTGCAGGGTGGGTGAAAGTCCCAGAGAGCTGGAGGGTGCTCCTGAGAGCCGTTGTGGGACCAAACCAGGACATTCCAGATCCAGTCTGAGATAAGGCTGGTGATGGGACAGTTTGTCTCCTGGGCTTTTAATTTTGTTTGGCGTTACTGGTCTGATGGACTCTTCCTCCCCACCAGAAAACCAATTGCAAAATAGCTCCTTGCAGTCTTCACCTACCCACGTGGACACATGTGGCTCATTCTGAGCTGGTGACTGCTGGGGCTTCTCTCGCTGCAAGGTTAAGAGACACAAAATGCCTCAAGCTGTTGACGATACCAACTTACGTGATCTCCTTTGGTCATATTGCACTGGTGCAGAGATAGTCCCATCTGTACTCGTGAGCCACCAAGTGCGCAGGAGGAGCAGCATCCCTCCTGCTTGCTATAGGAGCTCCGGATTTCTCTTCCCAAAGTCTTCTCGGGAGGAAGAAATCTTGGTGAGTTACTTTCGGGTGGAGGAGAGGGGGTGGCTTTTTGTGCTGGCTGTAAGGAAGGAGACAGCCAGACTCAGCCCCCAAGAAAGCTATGGTGACAGAGAAAAGGTTTTGGTGCCCATGTGAGGAGCTGCCTTGCTTTATCTGTGGCTCCCTCAAAAGCTTTTCAAACTTTTCTAACAGGCTTTGTGAGTGTCTCCATCCTCTTTTTAAATCCTGTTCCTCTCCATCCCTTTGCACTTTATAGAGAAGCAAGAAGTGACTCATTACGCAGCCTACGAGGAAACTTTAATGAATAAATTCATTTAAGAAAAAGAAGAAAGGAAAAAAGAAAACAGAGTTCTATCTGGGCCAGAGCGATGCTTTTGCTGTCTTGAACTCTGAAAGAATAAGTTAGGCTGCTTCTTTTTATTAGCTTTTAATTAACTGATTTAGAGGAAATATTTTTCCTCTGTAGCTTCAGCAAGTTCGCCGATGACACCAAGCTGGGAGGAGCGGCTGATACGCCAGCAGGCTGTGCTGCCATCCAGCGAGCCCTGGGCAGGCTGGAGAGCTGGGCCGAGGGGAACCTCATGGGATTCACCAGGAGCAAGGGCAAGGTGCTGCCCCTGGGGAGGAACAGCCCCCGGCACCAGCACAGGCTGGGGCTGCCCTGCTGGGAAGCGGCTCTGCTGAGAAGGCCCTGGCAGTGCTGGTGGGCAGCCAGTGCCCCTGAGCCAGCGCTGGGCCCTCGGGGCCAAGAAGGGCAGCGGTGTCCTGGGCTGCATGAACAGGAGTGTGGGCAGCAGGGCGAGGGAGGCCATCCTGCCCCTCTGCTCTGCCCTGGGGAGGCCGCAGCTGGGGTGCTGTGTCCAGTGCTGGGCCCCCAGTGCCAGAAGGACAGGGAGCTGCTGGAGCAAGGCCAGCGCAGAGCCACAAGGATGCTCAGGGGATGGAGCATCTCCCTGGGGAGGAAAGGCTGAGAGACCTGGGCTTGTTCAGCCTGGAGAAGAGAAGGCTGAGGGGGATCTCCTCAGTGCTTATCAGTATCTGAAGGGCGGGTGTCAGGAGGGTGGGACTGGGCTCTTCTCAGCGGTGCCCGACGACAGGACAAGGGGCACCGGGCACAAGCTGGAACACGGGAAGTTCCACTGAAATCTGAGGCAAAACCCCTTTGCTGTGCGGGTGCCAGAGCAGCGGCCCAGGCTGCCCAGAGAGGCTGTGGAGTCTCCTTCCCTGGAGCCATTCCCACCCCGCCTGGACGCGGTCCTGTGCCCCTGCTCTGGGGGTGCTGCTCACGCAGGGGCTGGACGGGGGCAGCTCCGGAGGTCCCTTCCAGCGCCTCCCGTTCTGGGATTCTGTGATTTTAGTGCTCTTGCTGAGACCGATAGGACTTTGTTGGGACTAGAGCTGTGGGTTTAGGCTTTTTTTTTGCTTGTTTGTTTTAATTTGCTTGAAATATCAATAGCAAAATTTGCAGATCTCCCAGCTCTTTCCCTTCATCCCCCTTCAGAAAACCCCTCGACACTGGCAGCATCCCATGGGGAGGGGGAGCAGTGCAGTGCTTTCTGGGGATCCTTGGCACCGATCGGAGCAAAGCGGTGTCTTCTGAGGCACCTGTGGTGTCTTGGAGGTTGATGGGAGCCTATTGCCTTTCAGAGGAGCTGTGCTTTTCTGCAAAATCCCCGAAATAAATATGTTTATTTAGCTTTCTCCCTTTGCTGCTCTGATGGAAGGAGCCTTGGTGACGCTTTTCACTTTTTCCCCAATAATAAAATAACCACACATGCCTGCGGTTTTAAAAATAGACTTTGTGCATCCCCTTTCTTGCTTCTGCGTCTTCTGTTCTGGTTGAGATCTCTCTGCTTGGGACTCCTGAACAGAAGGGGATGACAGTGTGCATATATGTTTATATGGTTTATGCAATGCATGAATTATATAAATGATAAATTTTTTAAAAAATATAAATAAATTTTTTTATATTTATATAATTCATGCAATGCATTAATTTTGCAGTTCATAGGAAAAATAGGGTCAGGTGGCTGGGGCTGGTGGTAATAACTGGGAATTGCGCTTGGTTTTATTTAAAGTTGGATCTTCATTTTGTAGGTTCTCCTTGAAATCAAAACCTCATTAGAGCTCTGCTGCTTCTCCATAAGCTCCAAGTCTCTTCTCTTTGTTTAAATACAGGAAAGCAATGTTTTCAAAGGGAGGGAAGAGGGTGAGAAAGAAGTGTGGGTGCTCCTCTGAGATTGAGCCGATCCATTTTTATCTTGTTATATATCATTTTTACTTAATGCTCTTATATTATTTCAGCTGTGCTTGGTTTTCAGATTCGATGCAGATATGAAGTTGCTATAACAACATGATGATTCATAAATGCTAGCAACAATCTGCAGGGATTTATTTTTCTATCGTGACGACTTAAATGTTTTTTGGTGGGGATTTCGGTCTATTTTCAGATAGACCGTGCCATTAGCTTTCTGCAGTGATTTGCTTTGGATTACCTGGACTCAAGGTAGTAACACCTGTACTTGTGTAACAGACCCAGAGATCTCAAAGCACTTTACAAAGGTCAGTACTTTTGCGCCAGATCTAGGATGGGAGATGAAGGCTGGGGGATGCGGGACTGGCCCAAGCACCTTCAGCATGTCAGATGTGCAACCACAGCATCTGGAACCTTATACCTGTGCTCAGGTGGTTCTCAATCTCATTCCTTCCTGCAGAGGAACAGCTGAAAAACTGATTATTTCTGAATTCCTCATGATCCGTGTCCTTTAAAAAAATAGAGAGGCACAAATTAAGAGCTTTTGCATTTCTCCTGGAAAAAAACATTGTTAAGATCTTTGTTACCACTTAAAGGTCCTCTGAAGTCACTGAGGAGTTACGGGGTAGATCTAGAGGGTTTGATTAATAAATCTGTTCCTTTTTTTTTAAAATATTTTTTAAATTGCAGGCTGCGATAACAAAAATACTTTTTTTGGGGTCTTTTAATAGAAAAAATGCCCAGAATTAGGGATGACTAATTTTTCTGTGGAAGATGGCAGATTATACAGAAATATCTACTTCATGCCAATTTTAAGCTGCTTCTCCTTTGCAAAGAGCAGTCGTGATGGGAAATGTTTCAAGGTACGTCCAGACACTTTGTCAGCTTCTCAGTTCAAATCTGAAAGTTAAGCAGTGGAAATCAATGCCTTCAGCATCCTGAAGCCTCACACCAAGAGCTCCCTCCTCTCTCTTTTCTTCCCTAATGTTGAGAATTTCAGATAACACGTGTGCAAATTAAGCAATGTGCCCTGGCACCTTTCTTGGAGTTTGGGGTTTTTCCACTCTTAAAGATGAGATTATGGTG
>VZTV01018322.1:6397-56505 GCA_013400875.1 Anhinga rufa | reverse complement strand
GTTTGTTTGTTTGTTTTTTTTTCCTAAATAAAACCTTTGTTTCCCTGCTAACAAATTTAGGATTACTTGATGGGTGGGTTGTTGGTTTTTTTTTCTTTCCCTGCAATCTAGAGCTGTATTAGGGCTCGATGCTTTTTGGAAAAGTGCTGTTCCTCCTTGCAAAGTCCTGTGCTGATCTGAAAATCATCCGGAGGCGGTAACGTGCTTTTGTCCAGCTGCCTGTTGAGCTGGCGTCTGTTTATCTTGCCTGACAACTAGAACGCAGTTGATCCTGTAAAAAGGTCTGGGCTTTCTGTCCTGCTTAATTGTGTTAAATTGCATTTACATCTTAAAGAGGGAGACTGGGAGAGGATGTTGAAGCCTTATATGCATTTTTAAATTCATAAATGCCATCGGTGAAGTCTAAAGCATCAGATAACTGACTCTAAAGGCCTTACTGAAATGCACTGATGTCTTTATGTCTTTGAGAGTTGCCTTCCCCTGCACTGAATCTCCAGATCCTACATGTGTTGCTGTCGGCTGTATTAGGGGTAAGGAAGAATCGTAACTGATACAGCAGCCAGTATTAGAAATGTGCCGTGTGGGCTGCAATATCTGTACACCGTCAAGTGAATATTGCAGTTTTGCAGGGGGTCACATTTTGACACTTGGCATTACTGCGGTGGTTAGACTCTTACAGAATCACAGAATGGTAGGGGTTGGAAGGGACCTCCGGAGCTCCCCTCGTCCAACCCCCCTGCGTGAGCAGCACCCCCAGAGCAGGGGCACAGGACCGCGTCCAGGCGGGGTGGGAATGGCTCCAGGGAAGGAGACTCCACAGCCTCTCTGGGCAGCCTGGGCCGCTGCTCTGGCACCCGCACAGCAAAGGGGTTTTGCCTCAGATTTCAGTGGAACTTCCCGTGTTCCAGCTTGTGCCCGGTGCCCCTTGGCCTGTCGTCGGGCACCGCTGAGGAGAGCCCAGTCCCACCCTCCTGACACCCGCCCTTCAGATACTGATAAGCCCTGAGGAGATCCCCCTCAGCCTTCTCCTCTCCAGGCTGAACAAGCCCAGGTCTCTCAGCCTTTCCTCCCCAGGGAGATGCTCCATCCCCTGAGCATCCTTGTGGCTCTGCGCTGGCCTTGCTCCAGCAGCTCCCTGTCCTTCTGGCACTGGGGGCCCAGCACTGGACACAGCACCCCAGCTGCGGCCTCCCCAGGGCAGAGCAGAGGGGCAGGATGGCCTCCCTCGCCCTGCTGCCCACACTCCTGTTCATGCAGCCCAGGACACCGCTGCCCTCCTTGGCCCCGAGGGCCCAGCGCTGGCTCAGGGGCACTGGCTGCCCACCAGCACTGCCAGGGCCTTCTCAGCAGAGCCGCTTCCCAGCAGGGCAGCCCCAGCCTGTACTGGTGCCTGGGGCTGTTCCTCCCAAGCTGTTTTCAGATCTGTCTTCCTGCATCAGAGGAAACATCGTCCTGGTGCCTCTATGCATGTGCCTTACCAATCCCCGTGCCCCATTTTCAACAATTGGATATTTGGGCACCACAACAGAAATGCAGTAAAACTGGAGGCAGTGGAAAATATATGACAGTAAACTATAACACCTTCTAGAGATACATTCCAGAAGTTTAAAGCTCATGAAGCAGGCAAATTAGCATAGTAGATGAGGTATTGCAGGCATCGGTAAGGGATGTTGCCATCACTTTGTTCCTAGGCAGAGCTCTTATCCCTTGACCGTGTCGATCGTTCTGACCTGTTCCCACGCAGCCTCTTCCCTGCAGCAAATCTCAGATTTCTCCTCCCATGATCTCCTTGGCACATGGGAAATGGGCCTTCCTGTTTGGCTTGGTGGCCTCTTGGATGCTCCTTTGGATGCTGCGATGGAACAGGGGAAACCTGATTCTGTTCATCACAGCCGGGACAGTCCTGCAACTGTAGCTTCTGCTTCTTGGTACTCTTTTTTCCTTCTTGCCTTGTCTGTGTTTTCTCATGGACATGTTACAGAGCTGTGCTGGCGGTGGTTAGTGTGATACTGGTGGCCAGGGACAGAAGACAGTGTCTCACCCAGCTGCTTGGGTGCACGTGTGGATTTCTGTGATGGGTAGAAGATGACTCTTCCTCTGAGTCATGCAATTCCTATTTCCTTCTATAGGCTGGTAAAATCACTTGGGGGACGGCAGGGGGAAAGAAATGGAAAGTGTCTTGGTATTTCAGCAACCACTCCTCCGTGGCGGTTATTTTCGTAGCAGTTTGCATCTCAATTTCAACTCCAAAATATGCATCAAGTGCAGACAGCTGTGTTTGCTGAGCCATAAGATGTCTGAGATGGTGTCAGTTTTCCTGCTGTGGTCCTTACAGTGTGAGGAGCCATGAAGGAATTGTCAGCCATGTGGACGAGGGAGGTAATGTGAAAAAAATCTGTTGAGGTTGGCAGCAAGACCTTGGAATCAGCTTGGTTTGCCATATTGGTGCCTGGTTGTTGAACAGGGTTTTCACAATGGGACGCTGACTGCCTTGAAGGCTGTGGGTGAGCATCTGTCCCAGTGCTCCCTCTTATAGAGCTGCTCACCCTAGCTGGAGTTTCAAAGTCCTGAAGCCAGGAGTAGCATGGCTATCAAGGTTTTGCTCTGGTCTGGTACGGCAGCATTACACATGTTGGCCCAATACCTCTCTACAGGGTAAGCAGTTGTTGTTCATGGTGGGTGGGAATGCTTTCACAGATGGTCCTCAGAAGCTTAGGGATGCCCAACCTTGTGATGTGTCATGGTGTTGTAGCCCCCAAAATCTGTGTTTGCTCCCACCTGCTCATTGGGGTTTTTACTGAGGACATCTCAATTTTCTCCTGGCTTCTAGTTTTACTTCTCTTGTGTCACTGTGGTGGCAAAGCCAGAACATGCATGAGACCTTCAGCAACAGTTTCTGAGAAAACACTCATGGTTGCCTTTTGCTCCTCCACAATATTGGGAAACCTGTCTCCTCCTGGTCCTCCCATGACTGTTTGTATTGGAGGATGACTACTGTCCGTGTACATGGAGGAAACAGTGCTCTAAAGGCAGCCTTGTTGTGCCTCAAGCAGCAGTTGGTCTGCTGGAACAGGCATGGTGGTGAAGCTGGAACCCTGCTTTGAAGCCTGGTAGCAGCAGAGATGCAACTGCAGCTTCCCATTAGCTCTTTCACCTGTCAGGAGTCTCTTGACGTGACACAGGGAAGTTTCCGCATGGTGAATTTCAGGGAGTGAGGCGAGATTGGGTGTACATTTTAATTTTAGTTCTGCATGACAGAAGATGCGTGCAAGCCCATCATATTAATTTCAAAAGCTCTTCAGTATTGTGGTTATTTTGCTGGAATAATACAGCGGGTTGACGGGGGAATGAGCAAGCAAAGCGGAAATTTGGGGAACAATAAAGCCAACCATGCAGACATAAGTTAGCCTGCAGAGCCTGTCAGTAAACACCTGTGTATCTTCTTTGACCCTGTCCTTACCCCTAAGAAAGAGGTTCTGACCCTGGAGGATCTTTGCATCCTCAGTCTTTTGGACTGTAGTTACTGGATTGGAAAGACTCCAGTTGTCCAGCTCTCTAGCCCAGCCATCTTCCACTGGTCCCATCTGCTAATTCATCCTCTAGGAGAAACAGAGTTAATGTCATGCCAGCAGGAACTGTCGCAAACTATTTTCATGTCTAGTGCCTGGGCATGGCATAGGGGAAGGCATGGAGAATTCCCAGAAAGGCGGTTTAGTAATGGAAGATGATGGGTCCAGATGGAGCAGAGAGATCTTCAGAAAACGGCCCTTCTTCCCCTCCAGTTTCCATGCAACTGAGCTTTGACAGCATTAAAACTTCAGGTAATCTCCTTGTGGAAGCCTTTGCTTGCTCAAAAGGGGGAGCTGGTTGCAGCCCACTTACACCATAGCAAGCTGGGAGGGATGTGGCATTGGTACAGACACTTGGTCCCTGCAGTGTGTGTAGGATCACACATGAAGAGACGAGGTGGCCCAGCAGTGAGGATGTGAATGTTGGAGTGAGGAAGCCTGGGTTGGTGTCTCTGTATCAAAAGTGTTGCTAGTAATACAGGTGTGCAGGGCAGTGTCTTTGACTGTTGATTTGTCTTGGCACTGTTCTGATTTCCACCCCAGAGGCTATTTAGGTTTAAGGGGATTGTGCACGTCTGACAGGCATGGGTTGTGTTGCCTGGTAGGTTCTCCCCAAGCTGCAAACTCCTCTAGATAGCAGCTGTATTTGCATGCACAAGCGAGGGGAACTCTGTGCCTCCACCTCATGATTTTAGTTTTTCTTTTTTTAAAATTAATATTGTGTTTGTGTGCTTGGGTGACATTTTCCATTCAAAAAGGGAGGGAAGGAATGAACGTGTCACCTACACCCAAGGTGCTGGGCACATAACTCAGGAGAATTACTCATAGAACTACAACCTCATTATCCAGCTATGAGGGATTTCTTCCACCAATTTCCTGAGTCTGGCCACAATCCTGAAATTAATCTCACCTAAACAGTCAGTAGCATTTCCTCTATCAGTGCAGGCAGAAATCGTTTTGTTTCATGACTGAATGCTTCAGAAAAAGAAGAAAAAAAAAAAAAAGAAGCCCAAAGTATAATACTTAAGTGGGTGCCTTCACTCTCGGTTTTAGAAAAGGATGTCTCCTTCCCAGTTCCAAGCAGATGATGGAGTGCATCCCCTGGAAGCCCTGGATGGATTGCCACGATGTTGTCATCGTCAGCATATAGGGGTTAAATCTGTTGCAACCTTGTTGGTGTGTTAAGAGCTGCTCTCCCTCCTGCCATCTGAAGCTTTGGTGTGAGGTTCTTCCAGCCTCCCTGCCTTTCTCATTGAATCTTAATGTGTTTCCATCTGTCACCTCCCATACCAGGTTTCCTGCTCCTTGGCCATCACCACGAATGGTTGGCATTGCCCTTGGGCACGCTCATCCTGGCTGAATGATGGAATGCTTTTCACAGCGTTTGCTTTCCAGATGGATCTTCCCTCTCCGAGTCTGCTGTTTTGCTCTGCTGCGGAAAACACGGCTGCCCTGGGGTTTGTTTTGCACGCGCAAGTGTAGGTGGAGCAGATTGGAGAAAACTCAGAGCACCTGGGTGACTGGTGAACTAGATGACTGAGGTGGTTTTCCCCCTGTAAACATCTCAGGAGAAGGGGATAGCTTACCCTTTTGGGTAGCAGATGGGATCTGGAGCTACTGTGCCTTTGTGGGCACTGGTAGGATGAGCTGATTTTTGGATCTTGTTGCTTGGGAGAGCCTGTTGGAGGCTTCAGGCTCTCTTAAGTGCATGCTTCTGTATTTCTTTCTCCTGATGGAGAATCACCTGGGTTTTAGTTGCCCTTAGCACTGCCTTGAAGTAAACGTGGATGGTGACCGTGTAAGGGTTGAAATTCAGATCTCAGTCCATCTCTTGCTGATGTTAAGATTCAGAAACCATGGGGTCTCTTACGTGCTCTTTGTCATACTCTCCTAAATTTCTGTTCCTAGAGTGGAAGAGGCTGGCAGCTGAAGTCATGAATTCCCAGCTCTCAGCCCCTACTCCTTGTTTTCCTTCCTAAAGAACAGAGGTGAAGTAAAGGTGCTTTGGGACGCCCAGCAGAAAAGGCATCCTTATAACCAGAGCAGTGATGGTGTGCTCAACAAGAAGTTGGGCCTAGGAGGTCCTAGGCAATACAAGGCAAACTGGCAGGCTGCACATCGCCTTGTCCTGCCCGTTAATCTCTAAGAAGCTCATAACATTTCTTCTGTCAGCTGCTAGCTATGGCTTGAGGCTTTTTAAATATTTCTGTTTCCCCCATGGGCTAGTTTTACCTTGCCAAGAGGACATGACAGTGCTGCTGGCGATGTCCCAGGTGTAGGATGCTGAAGGATGAGGTGGATTACTACTCATTTGCTAATGAAGACTATGGTAAATAAGAGGGGATGGAGGGGGAGGACTGAGATGAGTTTCCCGATGCTGATTTTCATAGGTTAAATGGGCAGGTGGTTGGGAATTACATCCTCTAGCCGTAACAACTCAATAAGATCAATGTTTACAAAACAGCCTTGCACGACTTGATCCAAGTCTTGATTAAACCACAAGGCTGGTTGTCCCTAGCCTGAAGCGCTCGGTAACGTGTGTATTTGTTGCGCTACCTTTTGATGTTTCTCGCAGCCAGCAACAAGAAGCTGCTGATGCAGGAGGGGAAAGTCTGCTGTCACAGTGTGTAATTGGCTTCGTGTGTTTGCACAGAGGTCACCGAAGGCTGGGATTGCTGCTCTGAGCAGATACAAATCATTGCTGCAATTTTATCTCTGAATTTTTCTGGCTGGGGAAATTGCTTTTTTTTTTTTTTTAAGTGAGCTTTGTATGTAGAGCAAGCATATAAGACATATACAGCATTTATATAAAGGTGTTTATTAATATCTTAAAAATACTATTGTAATCTGTGTATAGTGACAAAAGCAGTATAGGAGCTAAACCCAGTGACTGAAGAAGGGCTTCCTTCTTGTTGTTAATTGAACAAAGCAAGTAGGTGCATTAATTAAAAGGCCTTTTGTGATAACAGACTGATGAATGGACATTACATTTTCTTTGTAATGGAGTAAATTAGGAAATATTGCATACGTAACAGCTGTTGCAAGGTAGATGGATTTCTTAAGGAATCTACAATTTATCTGGCTAATGCTTGTCTTGCATCATCTGAGTGCCTGTGGGTAAAACCATGTAGCTTGTGGGGGCAGCTCTTGGTTGCATCTCAAAAGCTGCTTAGTGGATGGAGGACCTGCCTCTCAGGGTCCCACCAACTTTTTTTCCTCCCAGGGGAATTAGGTGCTTTTACAGCCAAGAGAGGTTGCATTTCTAGAAGGATAGTCCTTGGAATAAAAGCTAAAAATGGAAGTTCTTGCAAGGTAGGGGGGTGTGTGTGCAAGCGCGAAAGATGAACAACCTGCTGGTGAGAAACGTGAAGATCTTGATTGAGTGGGGCTCTCCATGTTCTCTCAAATTTGACGTAAACTGAAATGCTTAACTGGATTGTAGCCAGAGTGTTCCTCCCACAGCAGGTTCAGGATCCTAAAGAATGCAGGACAGTTAAATTAAGTGATTCCCCTTTCCCATCGTAGGTTTTAATTTGTTATTTTTCACAGGTATCTTGCAACCAATTATAACCCTCCTCTGCTAACCTGGAAGTCTTAAAACGCTTTAGCAGCTTTAGAGCTTCATATCCCCTGTCATAGAGTCATAGAATCACAGAATGGTTTGGGTTGGAAGGGACCTTTAGATGTCATCTAGTCCAACCCCCCTGCACTGAGCAGGGACATCTTCCACTAGATGAGGTTGCTCAGAGCCCCGTCCAACCTGTCCTGGAATGTTTTTAGGGATGGGGCATCTCCCACCTCTCTGGGCAACCTGGGCCAGTGTCTCACCACCTTCATTGTAAAAAATTTCTTCCTTATATCCAGTCTCAGCCTACCCTCCTTTAGTTTAAAGCCATTACCCCATGTCCTGTCACAACAGGCCTTGCTAAAGAGATTGTCCCCATCTGTCCTATAGTCCCCCTTTAGGTACTAGATGGCTGCAATAAGGTCTCCCCACAGCCTTCTCTTCTGTAGGCTGAACAACCCCTTCTTTTAAAAAGAAGATGCTGTTCCCATACTCAGCAGTGTTGCGGAATCAACAGTCGCTTTTGTATCTGTTCATACAGCCCAACTCAGAGACTGCAGGCTGTTGCTGGACACCAGAGCTGATAGCGCTGAAGGTGTCCATGGCCTTAGGCTTGACAGTGAAATAGTTTTCTTCCCAGTACTAATCGGTTGTCTTGCTTTCCCTACAGATTAAAAGAAAGTCTTGTGTGACTGGGGGAACAGGATTTAGAAAGCAGTTGGTAAGAGCATCTCTGCAGGAGACGGTCATCTGCACATGGAAGGATGGGACTCGGATAGATGCAAATAAAGTTTTGCCCTTGATAAATGCTTTTTTTTTCCTGGCTCTCATTTATAGAAGTTGCAAAAAGGGAGAACTGCCTTCTCCAAAACAAAGCCTTCCTGAACCGGCCTTTTATTCCTTCAAAGCTGTCCTCAAGCTACAACCCTGCCAGTAGTATTGTTTTAAGTGCCTGTGCTAATGTGATTAGAAATACCACTGATCTAACTCAATTAAAAAGCCACCTGCTTACCTACTCAGGCATAGCTGGTGGTCTGGCTAGTTGTCTTTTTTCACTCCCACGTCCTTGATTTTTGTGCCAAACTAGGCTGTACACAACCATCCTACGGAAAGCTAGTGAGCAGGATTTGGTGATGTGTTGCTTTTCTGTGTGCTGATATGATGGTGAGGCTGGGGAGGGAGTCCCTGTGCATCATGCCTTAGCTTCACTCATACAGAGAGCAGCCTCATCCAAGAACTGTCTCAGAGCTGTGGCCATAGTTTCATGCTTTCCCCCTGTTGTCGCTGTGTCAGTCTTTTGATGGTTTTGTGTCTTTGATTTCTAGAGCTAGCCATGTACAGAAAGAAATGAAATACGGAGAATGGCAGTGTTCTGGAACATGGTTGCTTAAAGACGCCATGTAGAATTAGAATTGTAGAACGGTTTAGGTTGGAAGGGACCTTTAGAGGTCATCTAGTCCACCCCCCCTGCAGTGAGCAGGGACATCTTCAACTAGATCAGGTTGCTCAGAGACCCATCCAACTTGACCTTGAATGTTTCCGGGGATGGGCATCCACAACCTCTCTGGGCAACCTGTGCCAGTGTTTCACCACCTTCATCATAAAAAATTTCTCCCTTATATCTAATCTGAATCTACCCTCTTTTAGTTTAAAACCATTAGTCCTTGTCTTATCGCAACAGCCCCTACTAAAATGTCTGTCTCCAAATTCCCTGAAATCACTGAAGACCACGTTGTTTTATAAGTCTTTGGGTTTAACTTCATGTTCCTCCTTGGAAACTCTTTCCAGGGTGAGTAAAGCCTTGTTGGTCTCCTGTGAAGCGTGAAAGGCAAACATGGGACTGCTTGTCCCATGCCATGCTGGTGGAATGTCCATGCATTCCCTGGATGTTCAGTGGACTGGCCCGCTCTCAGGGGACTTGCCATCTGCTCCAGCAGCAGACTCACAAGCAGCAGCTCTGTTCTTGACCAAGACAGCTGAAGCCAAGCTCCACTGGCTTTTCCTGGGACTGTTCTTTCATTTTCCCTCCCATCTGATTTACTTCCACTTGGAGGTGTAGGGAGCAGCTGTGGATTTACATGACTCTTCCGTGGTGTCCCTTGAGACAGCAGCTCTTGATTCATCACCTGCAAGGCTCGTGTATGGGGAGAGAGCTGAGCTTTGTGTAATTGTCACGTTACCTGCGTCAGCACCGGTGCTGAATCAGTGGGATGGGCGCCCCTTTTGGTACGTGTGGTTTTTCCCTAAATATCAGTGCTCATGGCCCCTGGATCTCCTTGCAGCAGTACTGACTAAAGAGCATTAGCGGTGTACTGAATAGTACCCTAGCACCACATTTTGCTGGAGAGAGATAACATAAATAGTCCTCTTAAAAGAATCTGGGCTGAAAACTAGAGGATTTGGCTTTCAGTATGAGCTAGTTGTGCCTTGAAACAAGTTTTGCTGAAGGCATCTTTTCTAAGCTTTATAGCTTTCCCTTTCTATCTCTTGCTTTGATAGGCGGTTTCTTCTGTATGGCAGAAAGGACTTGTGTTGACAGCATGTTGGTCTCTGTTGAGTTATTGACCTGTCCAGATTTGTAACTGCTTCTGTGGTGTCTTTGTGCTCTTGGACACTTGCTGATTGCCCTCTACTCACTCTGTGGGTACCAGGGGTCTGGTGCTCTGCCCATGCACATGCTGCGTGATGAGGATGAGGAAAGTGGGTGGGAACCGTTTGGGGAGGGTCACTCCAGCTGCAGGTTGGGTATGGGATGCTCTTGAAAGCCTTACTGTTTGGTAGCCACATGTTGGTCCTTTGGGAGGAAAGCTACCAAAGGACATCTCTTGCAGCAGAGAGGCCGTATCTCTTCCTGTTCAGATTTGCTGTTTTTCACCTCCTGATACCCTTAAAGTCCAGGCAGCGGAGTTGTTTTTAGCTCCTTGATTCTCCCTGCCTGGGACCTGTGCTGATCGAGTGCTGGTGAAGGCACTTTTGCTGGAAGGGTTATACAGGGTGCAAGCTGAGCGTGCTCCCTGGTCCCAGCCTGCTTCATCCACATCCGCGTGGCCAAGTGTTTGCCAGAGGCTGCTGAGGTCCGGAGAGGCCACTCCATGCCAAGTACACAAGCGGGTCCTCCCTGGGGACATTGTTCAACTGGCCTGACCCGTGCTTCAGCCATTCAGGTGATGCAAGTAAGAGGTTGACTGAGGCTAAGCCTGTGCCTGGATTCATGTCCGGGTGGGAGCAGTGAGCATCAGCTTCAGTGCTCAAGCCTCTCTTGTGTGACCAAGTGGTTTTCTTATCTCTGACTGGTCATTTGTGCTTTCAGGTAGAGGCACAGTGATTGGAAAAGTTGTGTTTATATCAGTGCATAAAAATACATATGCGTGCACACAACTAGACGTAAAAGATACCTTTGTTTGCTAAAGCAAACTGAGATGTAACATCCATGTGTTGATGCCCTTATTGTGCCCAGGTCCCTGCTAGATCTTGTTGCATTTTCTCTTTATCCCTCTCCTTCTGATCATTGCAGGTGTTGCTGTTGAACCTCACAGATGCTGTTTTCCATGTGGATGCTGATTTTGTCTGTAGGGTTGCTAATGAATTGGGGTCATTGTTTGTCCAAGGGCACATACAAGGGCTCAAAGCTAGAGATGTTGACTTGCTGGTGGTCTTGGGTTGCTGTTGCTCCTCTCCCAGCATGCTACTCCATATCCTCATCCCACATGTGGTTCCTGGCTGTGGCGTTGCTCTGTGGGATGCTGTCAAGTGTGTATGGAAGGGAAAACGAGCCATTATACAACATCCTTGTGTGGCTGTCCCAGCTGTCAGCCAGTGATGTGAACGGTGTGGTGACCCGAAAAAGCTTCTCCCTGGGTGGTGGATTAATCTGGTACCTACTCACGCCTGCCTTCGCCTGCGTGTCCTGATGTTTAGCATTCAGTACACCATCCAGCTTAGAGCAATGGGCAGTGTCACCAGGCTGTTAGCATATTTTGTGTTTTCTCAAACCAGTTTCTTGGCCAGCGTTTCAGCACTGGGATGGTTTCTGGCCAGATTTGACCCATGTGGTGGTCCCTGCTCAGTGAACAGGACTGGCTTCGCCTCCGCAAAGCCTGCTGCTCCCGTCTTGCTGCTTTTTCCTTGCATCTTAATGCTTGCATTCCTGCAAGCAAACAAGACAACTGCCACGTCGTTTTTGTAGCAAACTCCTCGAAGTGACAACCGTGGGCAAAAGCGTGTTGATGTGGTACGTTGGGATTGCTGATTTGCTGGGCCGTTGCCCTAATCTCCTTAAAATTGAAAGAGTTGCTGCTCTAAGCTCCCTCAGCTGGCGTTTTTGAGAAACACCGTCTCCGATTAACCCAGGATCTCCACAAATTCCCTGGTCTTTCCCGGAGAAGTGGGAAGGTGTTCTCCCACTTCAGCAAAGTAGTTTGGGTTTGGCAGAGCAGAGCGTGCAACTAGAGGGGAAGCTTTTCCTGCTTGGACACGACCTTTGCTGTCTGACCGCGGGAGCTGTCTGTCATGCACTGCATGGGAAGAGGGTTTCTTGTGTTTTGGGAGTGCCCATCGGATGAGGAAAACCTGAGTGTTAAGGAAGGATTTATCTTTTTTTTGAGATCTTTTTTTTTGACAGCTTCTGGATGTTTGTCAACTTCAAAAATGAACTTAATCTCCACCATATATTAAGGGCTTGATGAGAGCTTTCCTGTGCTGTGCAGGTGTTTGGACCAAGCACTGGCACCTGAAAATGCATGAACTATGGAAATCCAATATTGTTCCCACTTCTCACCATCCTGCAGGATCATGACTCTGCTGGTGGCTGCCATCACTTATTTTCCAGCCTATCAATGTCCTCTTTTGCAGCTCGGGTGGGATGGGGGAGAAATAAGGCTGTCCTTGTCCTCCCTCTATCAAATGGCTACCAATTTCAGGTTGGGATGCTGTGATAGGGTTGATGATTTAGCTTTATTTATTTATGTATTTTTTAAAGAAGCAGAGGGATTAATTTTTTTTTTTGCTTTTGATCTGCAATTTCCAGAAACTCATGCTCCGCAATCAAGAGCATGTGCCTTCTTGTCTTAAAAGTGAAGACATCTCTGCAACCACCTTAGTTTCTGCAGCAAGCTGTCAATGAGTTTGTCCTGTGTCATGCCAGACTTTCTGGATGCAGCCTCCATTTCTGAGGGCACATCAGCGTATTTTGAATTATCTGCATCCCTGGGCCTTACAACTTTTCTCTCCCCGTTGCCAGCTTTGGATTTTTTGGTGTGTTTTAAAAACACCTCCTCCACACACGGGCAGGTTTCTGTGCTGGTTTGGGACAGCAGCCAGCATTTCTACAGCTGGCGTGTTGAGTGTCATGCAAGGTTTCTGCAAAAGAGGCAAATCCAGATGTCCCCTTTTTTAAGCAGTAAGGAAAGAGCTGGTGTGAGTTACTTCTGCATTTAGAGATCCAAAAGGCTGAGTGTATTTATCTTTTATCTGAATGGGGTGGCAGCTTTCCAGCCTGCTTGCTGCAAATTCAAGGTTATTTTATGGAGCCATGGTGGGGATCTTTCCTTTTTTCTCTCCTCTCACAGGATGGAGGTACCGTGTGCGGGGTGGTGTTGGGGCGGGTGCTCTGAGGGATGTGGATTGCAAGGATGGGGAACTGAGTGTAGGTTTGGAAGAGGATTTTGTTGGCAGCTACAGAGCAGAGGGAAGAGAGTCTGGCAGTGATTGCACAGGAGTGGTCTCCAGAACCCCCAAAATACTGATCTAGCATGATAGTAAGACAAGGAAACTCTGTCGCACTATCCAAATCTGTTGTTATGCTAATTCCTGGGAAAAGGACATCACCCCTTTCTGAAATGACAATTTTTCTATGACATTTGAAATGCTGATGAAACTTAGAAATTCTTGGTGACTTCCTAACTCCACTCCTCTTCCCACCTTCATCTTCCAGCCATGTATAACATATAGCAAGGAAGGAGCATTCATAAAATCAAGCAGCACAAAGGTAAGGAAGAGGAGAGGCAATGAAAAGGTGCTTGTCATTGAGGGAGAGCATTTCTGCATTTGAAGATGGTTTGAATCGGTGTTTGCTGTTTCAAGGCTGTGCTGCAGGTTGGTTCGTGTCATCAGTCCTTGTCTCCTCGACAATATAATCGCCTGAGATGATCTATCTGGCTTAAGCTGGCCAGCTGGGAAGGATCTTGTCTTGGAAACTTTTGAGTTAGAAGCATATTTTGAGTTAGAAAGAAATTCAGTCTATTGGTTTTGAGGGAGCAGCTGGGAAGCAGAATAAAGAAATCCTCCATTTTTATTGGGAAAGGAACAAAAAAAGAATAAACAACTACAGAAAAAAAATAAAGAAAACCTGCAATCAGAGTTGAAAAGGCTCAATTTCAGTACTGTTTTGTGTGAATATTATTCTGAAGCCCTCGCTAGGATCAAAGCATCTTTGCCAAATGCAAAATACTGTCTGTGCCTGCCAGCATTGCTGCTTCTCAAGAAGGTGCAGTTGTTCAGTAAGTAGTTACAATTTTGGGGGAAAATATCTAGAAGTGATTAAAAAGTAATTTAAAATATCTTTGCTTTCCCATGAAGCTTTTGCCAGTGGCATTAAACAGTCTGTTTCTTCCCCTGCACTTATAACAAGCCTATTGTCACGCTGTAGGCATTTTTATGATAAAAAAAATAACATTGTGTATCGACCAAAGCTCAGTTAACTAAAGCAAGTGGAAGACCTCCCTTGGCAAGCAACAACCTGCGGCAAGGGATGTTGATTTCTCGAGGGATTAGTAAATTTGGCATATCAGTGTATTTTTAAATAACTCCCTACCCTCACAGTGCCAGTTAGGGAAAGGGTGTTATTTCCATTCTTTCCCTGCCCCTTAAATTGAACCAGAAAAAACATGTGTTAGATTTTTTTTTTCTTCCAATTGCAATAGAGCAACAAGAATAACAACAAAAAAAAGGGGGAGGGCAGTAATTGGTTGGGGAAGACTATGGAGTTGAGGGGATACAGATGGGTTAATGCTTTCCTGGGTCTGAAGAATGCCTATTTTGCCCACTACTGGAAAAACAAGGTTGCAGCTCTGAAAGCATTTGCCATATGTTGCACCCATGTAATAATATAAGTGGTATAAGTTATAAGAGCTTGCATGAAGAGCTTGAAAATGCTCAAAACCCCTCTGGATGGGGTCTGGAGGTGCTGCTTTCGTTGTGTGTTTGAGGCAACTTTTGGGTCACATTTTTTTCACAGCCCTCTTGGTCTTTGGTGGTGTGTTTTTCCAAACTGCACGGTTAACTCGGTGAAGTCTCAGTGGAGTGAATGGTTTCTTAGAGTCAGCTAGATCTTTTTGGTGCAGTTGGACTTTGTTAGACATGGGGGGGGGTGTCCTGAATAAAACAGTCTGCAGGACTGGGCTCAGGGGGGTTGTCCCAGTGACCGCTGTCTTCAATCTGGAGAGGACTCTGAACTTCATCTCCATGGGAGTCCTTGGACCTGCCTTCCTTGAACCTCTTCTGTTGAGAAAAGTTGGCTGAAGGCAACAGGCGCTTCATTATACGCATTGACATCCCTACTGGCTGTTACGGTAAACTGGCATTTTCCATATGCCAAAGGCTTGATGTCTTGTTTTCAGCTATCATCCCAAAGCCTTTTTTTGTCTTTCTTTGCTTCCCTAAATAATACGTGAAGGAAGAAATAAACTTGGAGGGTGCTGTCATAGCTGGTGGTCAAGGTGCTATATAAAATAAGACTATCTTGGAGAGCATTGCTTGCCCTGTTGGTGCAGCCGTTGGCTGGTTTGTTGGCTCCAAACCTGCAAACACTTTCTGGCAATTTGGTCCTTTGGCCAGAGCTACTTTTCCAGTTAATGAAATTTGAGGACTATTATGCTGAAATGCTGCCCTCCTCCACCAGTGCTCTCTTCTCTTGCCCTTATTTCTTCTTTGGATGTGTGCTTTCTTCTTAGGACAGGAAAACTTGCCAGTGTCTACAGTGAGGAGAAGTGAAAGCAGGTTGAACAAAGAAGCTCAGCGTTGGAAAGCTCTACAGGACATGAAAACCTGGTCTTGCACAATGGTGGTTCCCAAACGCTTCTGCTGAACCCCCAGTGCATACTGTTGAGCCATGCTTCCATGACGGATACCCCTTGGGCTCTGCTGGAAGTGGGACTCAGTGCAGTGGGGGATTTTTAGAAGATGGCAGTTGAAATGCTGTCCCTTGGCTGATCTGCAGTTTGCCCAGACCTGCTCTGTAGAGGCTGGTGGCCTTGACTGAGCTAAGTGGTTTAGTTGGCATAATTTCTCCTTTCTGTCACAACCACTCTCATGCATGACATCTCTGATAAAGAGCTCAAATTGTCTTCTAAGAGCTGTATTTACAATAAGCTCTGTAATCTCCACTGCTGCTATAGGGTAGGCAAAATTAAAAGCAAACCACAGGACTTTACTGTCTAAATTAGCCGGTAATTGCATATGGTGAAAGAGGAATGGGGGTGGGAGGAGGAGAATCTATAGGCTCATGGGTTATTTGCATTATACTCTAATAATTTTATTTTGTAGTTTAATTATAAGAGAACAAGGGGAGGAAAAAAGTTGGATATTAATCAGAGGAGCTGACTCATGTTATTGAAAAGATAAACAATTTTCTCCCTCAAAAAAAGAGTGTGTTTTGAAATTGCTTTTGAAATTTAATATTTACAGGACTGAATACTGATAGACTTTCTATTATGTCATAACTAATCTTGACGGCAAAGAGCTTTCTGACTCTGTCACACCCAGTTAAATCAGATTTGGCAATGCTGTGATAAGGTTTGTAAGTATCTAATGTTAGCCAACGAGAAGTGCGCTGGCAGAGACCCGTGCTATGAACCCACCTATAATTTTCCCATGTTTTCTGCAGTAGCATCTCCCCCTAATGAGCATAAACCAAACAAAATCCCAACTTTCAAAAAGTCACGACCTGGATAAAACTAACCTCGACTATTCTGTCTTTTATGATTAAGTTCTTCTGTGGCTTTTTTTTTGTCCTGTGTCTTGCTGCAGATGTTCTGAGGAGACACTGAGCTTTGTTATAAAACACAACCCTGTTTCTCTAAAGCATCTAGATCTGTTGACTTAAAGTAATTACACCTTTATTTTAATATATTAAATATATATATATATCCAGCAGACCTTTAGATAATATAGTAGCTTTATTGGTGGCACTTAATCTCACTCCTGAGCAAAGGTGTAAGCTATAGGGATGCTATGTGTCTAGGTGAATGTGGTTATATGAGCTTTTCAATCCCACTGCTCATATGGAAAACTGGGATGGTTTGTCCCCTATGGAAAGACATGAATGAGCACGTGAGCGACTTAGGAAGAGAGTCTCAGGAGGTTTAGAGGAGAGCATCCACTCTCTTATTTTTTAGTTGGCAATAGTTTGGCACTTTAGTGTATCTTCTTGCTGTTAGTGATTTTTTAAACTTGTTGGCAAAGTCTCATTTTCCTGCATGTCCTCAGCCAGCATCTTGGATATCTTTTAATTGGGGTTATGATCAAGGCAGAGCTATTTCAGGTTGTTTCTTTGTGGCTGCATCTACAGGTCCAGATCTTGGTGCTGCTCTTGTTGGATTATCCCAGCTCATGGGAAATAACTGGACTGTTAATAGTGTGTTAATTCACCAGGTGCATGTTCATCCACTGGTGCTTAAATGTGTCTTCACTACTGCCAAGCTGAAAGCATCACTGTTGCAACATTAAAAAAAATCTGTTGTTGAAAAGATGTCCGGGTCTGCTTGATCTCTTTCATGGTTGTGTTGGAAATGGGTCCATGGCTTGTTGGCTGTGGGGAACCTTAGTGGTTCTCAGCCTGCAAAGAATTTCCTTTCCTGACCTAGAAATGTAGCTCTTACATTAGCCATTCACCATGCATTGTCTGATGAGGCCCATTAAAAACTACACAGAACTTTAATCAGTTTTTAAATACTGTAACTCCCTGCCAGCCCTGCACTCAGTGTGAGGGAAGCAGCTCGTGGCAGTGGTGGATGAGGGCAGCTGTTCTGCCTGGATGGCTGTGGCAAAGTGCTTTTTTTTGAACTCCTTTGCTTTTGGCTAGCAGCAGCGAGTTTCATTTTGTTCAGTCTCCATGATGTGTTGAAGCTGGTGTTGCTTGGCTCCATGTGGGAGGTATTTATCTTCTCGAGCTGAGGAAGAACGGTCCGAGTGAGGTGGTTGGAGGTGCTGAGGGAGATGCTCCGAACTGGACGTGCAGCTGAAGCCACGACCCGCAGTTGGACACCCAGCCATCTGCTCACTGCCTGCGTAAGCCAGGAAGGACTGTCCACTCCTTACGCTTCCCTTCAGACACTGGTTGTCTCTCTAACGTTCTGCTTGCATAACACAACTTGGCCACTGCTGTCTTGCAGTTGGACACAGCATAAATTTATATAGAGGAGGAAAGAACCCAACTCCTGTGGGAGGTCTAAGGCTGTGGATTTTTCTCTTTCTGAACAAATTTCTGGTTTACGGGCCATTGTCAGGTCTTTCCTGTGCACTCCGAGATGTCTGGGCAATAGCTTTGTTTTCCTTGGCTCTTTGCCCAAATTAATTCATGGGTCTCTAGGGTGTCTGGGAAAGAGAAGCTGGAAACTGCGATCCTGTTTCAGTGCCCAAAAGTTGGAGAAATGCTGTTGTTTTGGGACTGGTGTGATTATGTGCAAGCATGCTTTTTTGCATCTATATTACTGCTGTGGCTGCTGCCTGTGTGGTCCAATCTCATCACCTGGACGTGCTGGTGGGGTGCCCATCCTTAATGTCCATCATCTTACATTGGTTTAATCTGCATTTTGCTCTTCCTGTTGAGTTGTGGTATGGTGGTTTGGTGACTCTTTGCATGTGGGAGCACCCGTAGCACGACTGTTTTGGGACATCGGATGACTGTTCATGGTTGGGCATTGCTCTGGCTATTAGTAGGATGAGCTGCAGAGAGTTGAGTGAAGTGGCAACCCACAGCTTTGGTGTTTTCTCCTACTGGAACCCTATTTGAGACCTTTCTGAAGGACTTTGGGTCTTTGGGCAAGCTAAGAGCTTGCTGCTATAGCTGTGCCATGGTGCCATGCAGCTGTACTCTTAGCTGTAGAGAACAGCTGTTGATAGGGTACCTTTTGAAATACTCACCTTTAATAGCAATTCAAGGCATGGCTGAGCTCTGAAATGCTGTGGAGAACCTAAACAGTGGAAATGGAGTAACAATATAGCTAAAACTTTTGTTCTTATTGAGCTGTCTGGTTTTTATATGTTGACTGGTCTGCTTGCTTGGACTGCTGACATTCATCTTCTCTCTTGACTGTCAAATTCAGTGTAGTGGAAATGTTAATCCTGACTACAGTCACAATGCAAGGAATGATTTTCTGGTAAAAGCACGTATAGAAGCCATCTTATGAATCTGTTTAGGTCTGAAGAACAAATCTGTACCCGATTGCTGTTCATGTTTGCTCATGTTATGCTATGAAGTCCCATCCCACCAGGCTGTGGAAGCTGGCTCATGTTGTCTCCTCCCGCTACAGAACCTGCACAAGACAACTTCAGAGGATCCTCCTCTTTCTTAGATTGTGGGACAGGGCTTCCATTGAGATTGAGGGGTTTCAGCGGTCATATGTGGTGCGTGGGAAGAACTGCCTGACTTCCTACCACATCTCCGGTCTGGCTAATCAACCTCCACTTGTTTGGACTTGCCAAAGGCCATAGACCTCTCTGAGATATTCCTCAACAGTTTGGAACATGGAGATGTCCTTTTCTGTCCTTTGTTTCCAGGCTGTAACTGTGCAGGATCTAAGCCATAATCACAATTCCTCGAAGTTTTAAGCAGCTAGCTCATGCTGCCTCATCTCCTGTATGTGCTGTCATATCTGCCTGTCACGGTGTTCCCTGCTGAATTGCTACATGCATCCCTGCTCCATGTTGCTACAAGATTTTCTGGTCCCCTTTCAAAACACCTTTTCCTCTTCTTCTCTCTTACCTTCTATTTGTATAACCTTAGAAAGCTGTTTTTCTGGTGGCTTTTCTGAGAGCTTTGTCTCTCCTTTGTTCTTCTTTTAAGTCCAATCCTCTCTGGGTAAGGCAGGGCTGGAGGCAAAGTTGCTGTCGCTTTCTGAAGTTTGTCCTTCATGTCCAGGACACATTTGTAAATGGTGACATTTTGCTGGCTCCGTGCTATGTGGTGAGCAGCAGAGCTGTCCTGCCTGCCGGATTGTCCATGGAAACTCAGCAACATCTTGCTAGACCTGTGCTGGCATCATTTACCTGTTAAAAGCAGTTTGGGAATCACTGTGTGGTCTGTAGGGCAGTACTTTGCCAGAGGAGAAGAGTCAGTGCAGACACAGAAGGCAGAGATTCCTGTGCCAGTGGTGAATGTGGAGTGTCAAGGAGGGACAAAACCCCAACCAGTGTCTTGCAGTTCTCCAGGGTGGTTTTTCTATTACTGTATCTGGTGGGGCTGAAGGAAATATTTTTGGTTGTTTAAGTGATGGTCTGTTTTGGTGAGATCTGCCATAGGAAGGGGAACAGGGGCCTGATTTGAAATATCTTCTATGAGGTCTGACATCTGGGGTGGAACATTATTCTGTCCCATGCTTTTTTTGCTGCTTTTTGGAGGGATGAGCTGAAGGACCAATGGGTTGATGGATGCTGTGCGCTCCCAAGTCAGCAGCAAACTTGGAATAGTGCACTAAGTTTGGGTATTTAATTCTGAAATTAATTCTTCCAATCCCAGAACCGACACATGTCCCTGCAGTTGGGTGATGCTCTGACTCTTGGATGATGCTCTTGTGGTTCTTCTCTCACAGGGAAGGAGGCAGCTTATAAACTGCCCCTGTTGCTCTAGATGGAGCCTGAGCGTGTCTGAGTAGCGCTCTCCCATCCAGGGAAAGCATGTCAGGTCATGGTGGCACATTTGATGTGCACATGCACTGTTGAGCATCTGACCTCTACTGCTTTTCTGCAGAAATATTTTGTCAGGATTTTTTTTCCTCCCCTGTATTTGATGAACAATGTGCGAACTTCAGAACCATGTGATTGAAAGATTTACCTCTGAAATGGAGCTTTTCTGTATGAACAAACCTGTGTTGGGATAGTTGGAAGGAAAGCTTATAATACCACAACAGTCTTTAAAATGATGAACCTGCTGTCCTCCCTTCACCCCAATTTCTCAGGTATGACAAGCCTGAAAGCTAGAAACCTCTCTCTGACTGCACAGTAGACGTGACATGGTGAATATATTTTTGGAAAATGAAGAACAATTGGTCTGTTACTGAAGGGAAATTATTACTGATGCTACATTACTGAAGGAAATCCCACTGTTTTTTTTTTTTTTCGGTTTTTTTTTTTTTTTTTAACCCCCAGAAGCTACAGAATTTACTACACTGTTAATGTGCTGAAAGAAAATGGTAATAAATTAGTCCCTGTAGCCAATCATGCTTGTACTACAGAAATGCTCATATTTATGAGAGTGGTCAAACATGCAATAGTGTCCAGAGATGTATAGCAGTGTTTACAATAGACCATAGCACTGTATGATTTATCCCAGTGCACTACGTAGCAGGCTATAATGTGCATTGTAATTAGCGTAATGTACCTTGTAATAGCTGTGAAATAAATTCTGCACTGAAGCTTTCAGCCCCAAAACACAGGATTTAATGCAGATTCCATGAAGATAGAGGGGGGAAAAAAATCATCTAACATCATAAAGGCCTACGAGGGAAGTCTGAAGTACATGCATACATAATCCATATGTTTCAAGTTTGTGGGCAAAATATCTGTAACCTTTGCGTTGGGTGCCTCTTCCCCTTCCATGATGCAGAGTTTTTCTCTGTCCCATAGGCTCATTCTTCTTGTGCCAACCCAGGTAGAACTGGGAAGTGCTTCTTGATTAATTACCCAACCCCAGTCTTTCCTTGCATCTTCTTTGTGTGGCTTTTTCAGCACTTGGTAGTTTTGGAGAGACGATGATTGAAGATTATGTTTCAAAGCTCTGTGTGCATTTTCTAGTTGCTTATCTCTCTTGCAGCTGGTATTTAAGTGCGGTAAAAGACATCCTTTTCAGGTGGGAGTGGGTCTCCTCATGCATTTCTAGTATGTCTTCTGGTGTGTTGCTGAATAATACAATCAAAAAGAGCACTTTTGGTTTTATTACTCTCAGAGGTCCTGTATGAGTGTCAGGTACTAATGTTCCCAGGACATGGACAAGGGAACTGGCTCCTGAAGGACTTTTGCTGTTGAAGTGGTAGAGAAGGACTAAGCTCAGACCTTTGAGTTTTGCTTCCTGGCTGAGATGCCCTCTGAGTACTTGGGGAAGAAGTTTCCTAGTTGATGTAGGATGGAATTTATTTAATTGCTTACTATATTTCTAACTGCAGGACAACCAGGGGGTCAGGCCCAGCCACCATGGGTTCATGAAAGGCAGGTCCTGCCTGACCAACCTGATATCCTTGTATGACCAGGTGACCCACAAGTGGATGAAGGAAAGGCTGTGGATGTTGTCTACCTAGACATCAGTAAAGCCACACCATTTCCCACAGCATTCTCCTGGACAAACTGGCTGCTCATGGCTTGGACGGGCATACTCTTGGCTGGGCAAAAAACTGGCTGAATGAGGAGGCCCAAAGAGTTGTGGAGAATGGAGTTAAATCCAGTTGGTGGCTGGTCACAAGTGGTGTTCCCCAGGGCTCAGTTTTGGGTCCAGTTCTGTTTAATACCTTTATCAACAATCTNCCAAGAAGGCCAACAGCATCCTGGCTTATATCAGGAATAGTGTGGCCAGCAGGAGCAGGGCAGTGATTGTGCCCCTGTACTGAGCACTGGTGAGGCCGCACCTCAAATCCTGTGTTCAGTTTTGGGCCTGTCAGGACAAGAAGGACACTGAGGTGCTGGAGCGTGTCCAGAGAAGGGCAACGAAGGTGGTGAAGCGTCTAGAGTACAAGTGTGAGGAGAGGCTGAGGAAGCTGGGGGTATTCAGTCTGGAGAAGAGGAGGCTGAGGGGAGACCTTATCGCTCTCTACAACTCCCAGAAAGGAGGTTGCAGTGAGGTGGGTGTTGGTCTCTTCTCCCAAGTAAGAAGTGATAGGACAAGAGGAAATGGCCTCAAGCTGCGTCAGGGGAGGTTTAGATTGGATATGAGGAAAAATTTCTTCACTGCAAGAGTGGTCAGGCATTGTTGCAGGCTGCCTAGAGAAGTGGTGGAGTCACCATCCCTGGAAGTGTTCAATAAATGTGTAGACATGGCACTTTGGGGCATGGTTTAGGAGGCATGGTGGTGTTGGGTTGATGGTTGGACTTAATGATATTATAGGTCTTTTCCAACCTTTATGATTCTAAGATTCTATCTAGTATAAAGACATGCTTCACTTTTCATAAGGAGCCTTTATTATTCATATCCTTATTAGGACAAAATTTCCTTTTGGGGGCTAGTGCTGTGTTGTGTTTTTGTTTTTTTTTTCTTTTTTTCTTCTCTCACTATCTGGTTTTCACTCTATAGATCATGAGTATTTGATTGGGGGTGGAAGAGTCTAACCAAAGCAAATTTATTTTGTCTGTCAAACTTCCTCTTTGTAATATTCTTCTCTATGTAAAAGATGACACAAAATCAATCTCCCGGTTAGCTTTGCCGTTCTGCTTGCGGCAGCTCTTGCTCAATGATCGTTACTTTTTGTTTGGTTGCATTTTATTCTTTAATGTGTTTTCAAATGCATCATCAAATAACAATACTTGCGAAGGAGGGAGATCCTCCTATTTGAAGGTCTGAGTGCAGGCATGAATTCATATGGCCTTTTCCTAACCTTTGTGATCATGCTGTAATACATTTTTTTTAGACAGGGATACCAGGGAAAGGAGTTGAGTAACAGTCAAGAATGAAGAACAAGGGTATTATATTGCAGAATGGGAGGTGGTTTCTATGTTCTTTTGGAGCAATAAATCTGTGAAAGCTTCTTCCAAATATCCTTTAGCTTGTGCTCCAATTCTGTTAACTTTTCTTTCCCATCCCACAGCTTTTGTTTTGCCTTTTCGGATTCTCTGTCGTCTTTGTGATGGACGATGAAAACAGATGCATGGTTGTAAGTGAAGTGAACTGAAACATGAATTCTTAGAACTACTGTTCCACTGCTGTAATTAATTTTTTCCTGCATGCTTTAATTCAATATAAGTTCTTCCATACTATAATTTTTAATTTTAATAGACTTTGAGAGTCTTAATATTTGTAGAATTTCTGATTCAGGGGAAAAAAAAAAAGAAGAAAGAAAAAAAATTGTGGATATCACTGAGATTCTAACGTGAACTGAATGAACTAGTCTTTTTTAATGTGTTTTATAGTCAAGACTTTGCAGGACCTTCTTATTTCCCCCCACGTGATAAGCACTAAATGTTAACTCCATGGTTTGAGGTATTGATTTGTAAAGACTGGGGAAAGTGTTTTTTGTTGAGAGAGTATTGGAGAACTGACTGATGGCAAAGGGTAATGAACAGGAGGACTCAGAGCCAAAGTGGGCCCCACCAGCAAGAAGACACAGAGACTGGTGATTTAACCCCTGCTTGGTTTACTGGAAGATCATTCCTCTCACAAAGGTCTGAACCAGTGAATTTTAAGCCCAAACTCATTGAAGGACCTAATATGAATATGAATATGAGCCAGCAGTGTCATTGTGCCAGAGAAGGTACACCACATCCTGTGTTAATAAAAGCGTAGCCAGCAGGTCCAAGGAAATGATCCTTCCACTCTGCCAACACTTGTGAGACTGTTTGGACATAGTGTCCAGTTTTCAGCTTAGAATTGTAGAATCATAGGATGTCCTGAGTTGGAAGGGACCCACAAGGATCATCAAGTCCAGCTCCTGAAAACTCCTTTAGTTTACTTCCCAGTAAACTAAAGACACTGGTATGTTGAAGCACCTCCAGAGGAGGCCACCAAGGTGTCCGAGAGTTGGAGCTCAGGACATATGAGAAGGGGTGGGGAGAACGGGGTTTGTTCAGCCTGAAGAGGAGGTGGCAGAGAGGAGACCTTATTTTTGTCTGCAGCTCTACCATGGCTATTTTTGAAGACTGGAGGTGTGAAATATCCATCCTTGGAGATATTTGATGCTTAACTGGATGAGGCCTGAGCAACTCTAACTGGAGCTACTTTGAGGAGGAGGATAGACATAGAGACTTCCAGAGCTTGCTTCCAACCTAAATTACTCTGTGATTCTGAGTTTGTCTTATTTCAGGCACAAATGTCAGGGTGTTGCTGCCCCACAAGATGAATCTGCAGAGATTTACCCAATGTTCGGTAGGAAATTGCTGGTCTCTAGAACTCCTCTGATGTTAACTATGAAATTATCCTTCTTTCAGTTCTTCCCTTAAGCTATTGAAGAGATCTATTTCTTGAACACCTATTCCCAGACTGGGAATTTCAGTCCTCTAAGTAGGATTGGAAGCTGGGTGAAAATGTGTCTGTTGGGGTGATGAGACTGCCGTCAGAAAATGGGTTATCAACACAAAAGAGAAGTCTTCTGTAGAGTGATCCAGAAACTGATGATCTGCAGTAGCATTCATCCTCTTCCTCCAACACTTGGTAATCATATTATTTTTAGCACGGTCTTCAGATGTGTCCCATTGATCTTTTTGGTGAGTGCTGGTTGCATTTGAATTTGTAGGTCTAAAAAGCTTCTTGGGGTGTTTTGTTTTGTTTTGGTTTTGGTTGTTTGTTTGTTTTTTCTTAACATGAAGGATGATATCAGTTTCTGTAAAATGGCAAGGTAAGAATCTTATGAGTTACCAGCTTTTCAAGACATCTCAGCCCTTGTGGAGATGAATCGATCTCCTAAAGGTGTTACAACTCACTTCTGAAATGGGAAACCACAAGATTTTCTTAAGATTTCTCCCTTCTCCAGTAATGATTAATTACTGCTGCTTGTAATTGAATGACCTAATGTAAATCCAAACATGTGGAGACCTTTGCTTATCTTTAATTGTTTGCTGTCCAGTGCCATGGTGGAATAAGTTATTACTGTTATTACGAAAGTTACAATTCATCTTTCAGTTGACCAATCCTCGTAGCCAAATTCTTATTTTGATTTTGTTTTCCTTGAGACATAGTAGTCTTTTTTTTAATGTTTACCAATACACATGTATTTGTAGTGGTACTGTAGGCATACAGTTACTGCTCATCGCAATCTGATTGCAGTGGTTTCTATTCAAAATGACCCAAAACATGATAGCTCTGTATATGCTTCCTAGTTCTCTTGAATATTTGATTTCTAAGCAGACAGTCCTCCTTTCCCTTCTTCATATTGCTTCGCTTGATGCATTGGCAAAAGCTGGTATGAACACAGAGGTATTTTGTCCTGATGAGATATTTGGCAGGTCTTTATTAGCCTTTTCAGTGTCATTCTCCTGATGCGAGCAGAGGATCAGAAGCTGGGTTATTTTAGGGGACTTATAAGACAAAATATAAGCTGCTTCAGCTCCTTTTCTTCCTCTGTGTATGCACAGGCTACATTGTGGAAGCTGCTGGAATTATATCTCTTAACAATATAGCCTTTCATCTTTTTCAAGCTATAATATATATATAATCCGACTGGTTGGTTTATTACATTTTTGTAGCTGTCAAATTTTTCCGAAGATTAGACTGGGAGGAAAAGTGCCTTCAGAGTGAGATCTGTGAAGGAGAGGCACTGGAAGCACCGCAGCTTGAGTTATTGCAAAGTGAACAGTCAGAGGATGGCAAAATACCCCCTGGGGGTATTGATGTCTGGGCAATCTGGCTGGGATGGATTAGCTCATGCTGGGGGTCATCTTCTGCAGATAGAGGTGCTCACAGGATAGACGGGTCCTGCTGGGAGGAGAATTGGCTATTGCCAACAAGTCTGTTGGGTTCACAACGTCTTTGAGATGTATTTCCTGTAAAACAGCGTAAGCCTCTATGTGCTAGTAGACTGCAGGGTGCATTCCCATTTATTGTTGGCATCTAAATGGTTAATTACTGATATTCCCTTGATTGTTTAAAGGATTTAATTGTTCGCTCTCTCTGGGAAGACATTGTGGTCTCTCAATACTTTAAGGGGGCTTATAAGAAAAAAGTTGGGACACACATTTTAGTAGGGCCTGTTGTGATAAGACAAGGGGTAATGGTTTTAAACTAAAGGAGGGTAGATTTAGACTGGATATAAGGAAGACATTTTTTACAATGAGGGTGGTGAGACACTGGCCCAGGTTGCCCAGAGAGGTGGTCGATGCGCCATCCCTGGAAACATTCAAGGTCACGTTGGACAGGGCTCTGAGCAACCTGGTCTAGTTGGGGATGTCCCTGCTCACTGCAGGGGGGTTGGACTGGATGACTTCTAAAGATCCCTTCCATTCTATGATTCTGTGATTTTAGCATATTATTCCCTAGTACTTCTGTGCAGTCTTCACCTGTTTGTCAGGTAGGCAACTGAAACAGTTTGCTTAAAGCTCAGTGTTTTGTAGCAGAACTGGCATGGTTACATGTCCTCACCCCTGCCAGGCAAAGGATTTGGTGTGCAAATGAGCTGGTGTCATGGTTTAGCCCCACACAACAGCCTACTCCCTCCTCCCCTGTAGGGTGGCGTAGAGAATCAGAAGAGGAAAAGTGAGAAAATGAATGATCGAGATAAAAACAGTTTAATAGGTAAAGCAAAAGCCGCACATGCAAGCAAAGCAAAACAAGGCATTCATTCACTGCTCCCCATGGGCAGGCAGGTGTTCAGCCATCTCCGGGACAGCAGGGCTCCATCACGCGTAACGGTTACTTGGGAAGACGAACGCCATCACTCTGAACGTCCCCCCCTTCCTCCTTCTTCCCCCAGCTTGATATGCTGAGTGTGATGTCATATGGTGTGGGATACCCCTTGGGTCAGTTGGGGTCAGCTGTCCCAGCTGTGTCCCCTCCCGACTAATTGCGCACCCCCAGCCCCTCGCTGGTGGGGTGGGGTGAGAGGCAGAAGAGCCCTTGACTGCGTGTAAGCGCTGCTCAGCAGTAACAAAAACATCCCTGTGTTATGAACACTGTTTTCAGCACAAATCCAAACACAGCCCCATACTAGCTACGGTGAAGAAAATTAACTCTATCCCAGCCAAAACCAGCACAGCTGGGCAATATTTATTCTCTTTCCTAATAGCACAGCCTGGATGAGCATCAATATGTGCTCTGATAACCTGTTGCTAAATGTTTCCTGTTCAGTCAACTATTTCTAAATGTGATTTGCCTGATGCTGAGGGACAGTCCACTTCAAGGTAAGGTGCGCTCCTGAGGGTATTTCTGGGTACCCATTTTTGTGTCTGAATGGGACTTGTGCAGGGATTTAAGGGGTTGTGAAAGTGGTGGTCTTACGGCCAAAATGGAAAGACCAAACGCTGATTGGTACAATATAGCTCTTGGAAACAAGAGCTGATGGTTATTTTTCACACTTTCCAGGCTTTCCTGATGGACACACTACCTTTAGGTCCATTTTTGTACCTAATCTGTATGGGCACACTCAAGTTCCGCTTATCAAAAACCCCCTTCCCGCAAAAATTGAGTTTCTTTTTCCATTTTGAGGAAAGAATGTCTTTTCATAGATGATGGGAATGTAGGGAATAAGTGCTGCAGCAGAAGATTTGAAAGCTTGTCTCTATAAATGGTAAGGGCAAATTCAGCATTTAAAAAAAATAATGTGCATCTTGGTGGAGGCTGGAGCTTCATTTACGTGGTTGTACTAATGTAAGCAAGAAGCCATGTCATTTCTAAAGAACTCAACAGCCCAGCTTTGCTTTTCCCTAGCAAAGCTAAATATATTGTACCATGTCTGAGATCTCTTTTTCTCTACGCCAGAGAATCTTCTGTTCTTTATACATTGCTCCACTTTACCACAGAGGGCTTCCTTTAAATCACACAAGACCTGATTAATCCCTTATTCCCATATAGACGTGAATCCTGGCTGGATCAACTCATCACCAGGTTTCAAACTAATAAATTGAGCTCTGTGCAGGTTATCACATGGGGCTCTTCCAGAGACAATCCTTACCATGTAAAGATTTAATTTTGGGTTTTTTTTTTGTGATTATTAAAGATCTGGGGCACCATTTACAAATATATGTGCCAAATGCTTTTTAAAACCATATCTTCTAAAAAAAGTTGTCTAGCTCTCTGTATTATTTGATCTCTTATCTGTTACTTCACTGTAGAAAGTGCATTGCTGCATTTCAGCAGCAACCTTATTCCTGTATATCTGAAGCGGTATTGCTTTGGGTTTCTGTAGCGCCTTTCATCGTAGCATCTCCAGCAGCTTTGCAGGTGTGCTGGAAAGTAGGTCAGTGTTATTCTCATTTGTAAAATAAAGGCTGAGTCTTTAGGTTTCTCTGTAACCAATTGTTTGTTGTTTGCAAGTGGCTCTGGCTGTGGAGAAGTTGCAGATTTCTCAGCTTCATTTTGCAGTTAGGAACCTCCTCCTCCTTTCTCCTGTGCAATTGCAAACCACTTCTGAGATGTTTGAGGAGAGGCCTGCTGTCATATCAGCTGGTACCTAACTTGCATGTTGGTTTGTTTGTTTGTTTTTTTTTTCTTGTTCTTCTTCTCTACAAAATCCTTTCATCTGTCTCCAGGAACGCTCAGCACTGCACAGAGTGGGAAGTAGAATGTGAAAAATTATCTCAAATGCGGCAATTAAACTTGACCTTTCCTTATGTATGTTTTTCTTTGCATTTTATAATTAATTTTTAAGTTCTTAGAGTTGCCCAGGAGAGGCCAATCCATTGGTTGGAGGCAAAGGAGCAGTCCTGCAGGAGATCCTGGATTGGTCCCCGTTATAACTCATGCTCTCATTGAATTCATAGCCTTTACCAAAGTGTTCCAAAACCATTTTGAATGGTTTACCCGGAAGCTGTCTGCTTCCATCACGTTCACATCTTGAAGTGCCCTTATCCTTTTCGAGTGCTTTGCTGTTAAATTCAGCTGACCTTCCACCTCTCCGCACAACCCCTGCCCATCAACACTCCTCTTTCCCTTGCACATTGCAAAGGTCTTCATCAGAAGTTGCCTTTCCTTGGAGATCACTGGTAAAATACTGTAAAATAACCTGTTTATGGCAGATATCATCGCAGAAGGATCAGTATTCTTTAATTTCTCTTGAAACTGTGCAGATCCTCTGACCCCTTACAGAGTACTAGGTGTTTTTATAATGGTAATGGATATGTGTAAGGAGGCTTAGGTTTATTGAAAGGTGAGGTCTGTGGTGCACTCTGCACCGGTCTCTTGGAAGAACTGGAAAACAACATTTTGCTGTGTTTATCACCTGGTTAGGTAAACTACATGGCATTTTGAGGAGTGGTTTTGAATGGTCCTTTAATAGGCAGATAGAGTAAGAAAAACTTCCATGAAATTTATAGCAGTTTAGACATGATAGAGTTGATTGGGGTCGTTGTATCCCATTTTAAGCTACTTTTATAATAGTTTTGTAGGCCATGTTGGGTGTCTACAAGAGCCATCCACAAAAGCATCTACTCCTAGGGCTCTACTCTGCTTTTACCTTTTTTCCACCTACTGTATGCTACTAACCACCCAGTTACCCTTGAAAGGAAGGGGAAGAGTGTTTCTAAGGGTCCCATGTCCGTACAATAACAGAGATTTTGTGAGATGAAAATGTCCAGATAAATTTAGGATGTGGATCATGCAGACAGCCTACCAGTTTCATGCTGTCTCTGAAATGCCTGACTCCAAATCTGGCAACCAGAGAGGATTTACAAGATTGGATAAGACCAGTCTCACAGGACTAGGGAGGTGACTGCCCCTTTGTTCTTGGCCCTAGTGAGGCTGACCTCAAATACTGTGTTCAGTTTTGGGCCCCTCACTAAAAGAGAGACATTGAGATGCTGGAGTATGCCCAAAGAAGAGTACCAAAACTGGTACAGGGTCTAGAGAACAAGTCCTCTGAGGAGCAGCTGAGGGAGCTGGGGTTGTTCAGCCTGGAGAAGAGGAGGCTGAGGGGAGACCTTATTGCTCTCTGCGACTACCTGAAAGGAGGTTGTAGCCAGGTGGAGAGTGGTCTCTTTTCCCAGGTAGCAAGGATAGGAAAAGAGGAAACAACCTCAGGTTGCACTAGGGGAGGTTTAGATTGGGTATTAGGAAAAATTTCTCTACCGAGAGGGTTGTCAAGCATTGGAACAGGCTGCCCTCCTTGGAGGTATTTGAAAAATGTGTAGACTTGGTGGTTAGGGGCATGGTTTAGTGGTGGACTTGGTAGTTGGACTCGATGATCTTAAATGGCTTTTCCAACCAAAATGATTCTGTGGTTCTCTGGTCAGACGTTATATGTGATCTAGAGGAGCTACCTGAAAGTCCTTTGGACTCCTAGATGCCTTTAACATTTCACGTTTTAGATTGCTGGGCAGAAAGACTGAGTGTCATGGTGTCCTCAGAAAAAGACAAAACAGTCTGTGATTCTGTGGTAGTCCTTAGGGTGCAGGCTGAAAAACACTGAGCTGAAGTAAGAAGGTGTCCCTGAGTGTGGCAGGGAGGTTGGAACTAGGTGACCTCTAAGGTCTCTTCCAACCCAAACCATTCTGTGATTCCGTGATATGATTCTGTGAAATGAAGTGGAAGGTATCTAGTGCCCTCAGTAAATTTTGGTATAGGCCTTTGTTGCCTGTAAATAACTATATGCCACTGCTTGCAGCTAGGTTGGAAAGTTGGGCTCCAAATGATTTCCTGAGAAGCAATCTGCTTTATTTTCTGGCCAAAAGATATCAATGTCTATTCCATTTTTGGTCCATTTTTGCTGCTTCTAGAAGCAGTGATGATGTGTTGATTCCCAGAACATGTACTTACTGCGGATTGCAAAGGCGTGACATCCACCAATGCATCAAAATGTCCCCATTAAGTATTAAAATGTGCTTTGTTTGGATGTGCATATTAAAATTGGTCGTCTTCTCCATTTCCCCCAACATCAAAAAGCTCCAGAGAATGATGAAATTTTAAATAATTACAACTCCATTCATAAATTGAATGGTAAATAACTAAATCTAGAGAACTTTGCTTTTCCCTGCCGCAGAGTTGTAGTTGCTTTTGGGGTGGGACATAACAACAGTGTAAATTAATAAGTTTGCTAGTTATATCTAACCTGTTTGGAAAGTTAATGCATGAAAATAAGAAGTAGAAGCATCAGACTCTTTTGGAGATATGTACTACC
The DNA here is from genome assembly GCA_013400875.1 of Anhinga rufa. Taxonomy (NCBI): domain Eukaryota; kingdom Metazoa; phylum Chordata; class Aves; order Suliformes; family Anhingidae; genus Anhinga; species Anhinga rufa. The sequence goes on along the minus strand of VZTV01018322.1, from coordinate 25,198 downwards.
TGCAGTCCTGTCCCTCCTTTGTGCGGAGTTGCAGTCTTGGACATGAACGGTTGTCCACAGCGATACATTTCAGCAACAAGTCTAATAAGAATATTTAATGAATGTAATAATGGATGTGTGAAGGTCAGAAGTGCTGCCCTGGAAAGAATACAGATCATGCTGTTTAAAAGGGCTGCAAGATAGGTTGCGAACTAAAAGTCAGATTTATTTCTTTGAAAATAATTATCATCCTTGCAGGCAAGAGAGGGTGCCTGCAGAGAGCTCTGTCCATGGCAGCCTTGCTGTTTTAAAGACTCTGCACTCGTTTTAAATAACATAATTCCACGCCAAAAAGCTAATGCTCTTAGGTAGTTCAAAAGTTGATTTTTTTTCCCTTTTTTTTTTAAAAAAATCAATTAGCAGAATAAAAATGTCACCGCTATATATAGGCTGTAGAAACTCAATGTTAGTTTTCAACAGGATGTTCTTCTAAGAGAACACAGCTAAGGACAGAGCCGCTGAAGGAGGCGGATGGATGCTGAGCTGCCTGTTGGAAATAGCCAAATTCAGCCTTTGATTATTATTTTTCACCATATTACATCATCAGTCCCCAAACTTCAGTTCCTCTGTCCTTTGTGTGCTGTAGATTGTCACTCGATTTAAATAGCGCATTCTCTTTGTGCTTGGGGAAAAGGGGAGGTTGCGAGATTCCCATTTGGGTTGCCTCAGATTTGTGGGGTTTTGCAGGCCATGAATGCTCAGCCCAGGGATGTCTGTCAAGAGGGAAGTAGTTTTGGTGGCTTTTGTTATAATATCTTTGCTTTTTAATTCCTATTGCGAAAGGCTTATCTCTCCTGTTAAACATATGGCTTTTTGGCACCACAGCTACCTTCGTGTGACAGATAAGCTCGAGGGCAGGTAGTGAAGGTTTACTGCGAGCAGATACTGCTCTCAGGCCCCCCTCATTCTCATCCTGCAAATAATGCACATGTTTTCTCTCTCTACCCATGAAACATAAACCCCAGCTTTTCCTTGACTCTGGTATTTCCCATACAACTATTTGCATCCCTCCTCCTAATTGCACAACACTTTGCACAGCGTCAGACATCTGTGTGGCATGTAAAATCTTACTTGATTGCCTTTAGGGATGCCGTCCCTTGGTTTGTCTTTCTTGTGGTTGCCTTAAGAAGCAAACCTGGGCAGGCGTGGTGCCTGCTTGCACCTTGCTAGGGGATTTGGAAAAGGATGATGCTGGTAGTAACCAATTAGGATTAGCCTGTCTGCAATTTCAAACTTGATACTGGGAGTGGGTTATTCCTGGAAGAGATAAATGGGGGAGGAGTACTTATGCAGAGAACACAGAAAGATCTGGTAATTACATGGCTGCTAGAAACCTGTGGTAATGTGGATTCAGATGGCTCGTCTCAAACAAGCTGGAGATCGCAGGTTGGGTGTTGAAGTGCTGGAGCAGCGAGAGGTCAGCAATGACTTGCTGGGCACACCAAGGTGGAGGCCAGTTTCTATGTTTGCTTGAAGAGTTGTTTTGTTTCTTTCGTTGGTTTGGTTTGGTTTTGGGCCTTTTTGAGAACTCTCCCTTGTATCCCAAGCACCACGTTCGCTGGGAGGTGTTGCTGCTGCGGGAAGCTGGAGATGTGAGTTCACATCTGCAGATCCCTGTAGCTGTGTGTTTGCATGCTTAAACTTTGTTTGTACTGAAAATGCAGTCGCGGGTCTGCATGTGTTTATGTGGTTATGGGGGAGATTTTATTTGCTACTTGAAAAAGAGATGATTTCTGCTGAGGAAGTCAAACTGGTAAGTGCATAGGCTTCCTTGCCACTGGTGCACCTTGAAGATGCAGCTCTTGAACCCTTCACCTCCAACCCTCCATCCCTTTGCCCTAGTCTCTTTTTTTTTGCTTATTTTATGGCTAAAAGTAGGTTAAGTATAAAAATCTTGGAAATAAATAAAACGGTTTACTGGGAAATTGCCAGCTGTTACCCACAGCAGGCAGGATTAAAGTGCATCTGGCTTTTAGTCCCTCTCCGGTCTGGAGAGTGATTCATTTTATCCCAAAGCAGATACCCGAAATAAGGTGTTTGACTCCATCAAAGATTGAAACCAATGGAACAAAGCAAGAACATCAAGATTTAAACTATCTGATATTATTCACCTTCCGCTCTCATAGTCATAGGCTAATGTATTTATGTATTTTTGTGTTGTGTGGTGAGCGAGAGGGGTTATTCTGTGAAATAGTTCCTTGCCAGAGGAGAAAAATCTATATGAAGGGAATGTGCTAATGCTGTTTCCATGTAGGATGTCTTTGTGGTTATCCCACCCCTACCGGGATACACACACACATATGCAACACAGCCGTTTCTTTTTCAGCTTAAAAGTCAAAGCAGGGTTTATCCATTCTTTAGGGAATAAGGACTTTGTTATTCTGATTTTGGACATCTCTGTTGCATCAGCGTCCTTGTTACCCAAGAGGTAGAATCCAAGTGGGATTCAACTTAAAGGAGGAAAAGAAAAAAAGAGTTTGTAGTTTATATATTTAAGTGGTACAACTGATGTGTTGGTGGGAAGATTACCACAATGCCAGGATACCTATTGCAGGTCAAAATCTTTCCGATGCATATCAAGGCCAGGGTCTGTACGGTTTCTTGTGATGCATGTGAGTAAATGTGGCTTTTGTTATAAATGGGCTTTTCTGTGAGACTTTTACAAAAGGGGCATGGTAGAAGGTTTGCTTATTGTGTGGTTTGACCATTGATGCTTCGTGTCTCTTCATCCCCAACTGGTGCTTGGGAGATGCTTGCAGTGTGAATATGCTGGGTTGTGTTCCCTGGGCTCTACAAGCCCCCTCCCGCAAGGAGGGCTCCCAGGCTGCTCTGCTGGAGCGTTGCCTCTTTGTCCCACCAGTCCTGTGTTGGTGGAAGATTTCTTCATTAGCCTGACCTGACAAAATGCTCCTGGGTTTAAGGGATGCAGTGTGCTTCCTCAGGCTGCAGGATGGTCTTTTAAAAGCAAAATACCCACACGAAAACTCAAATTCTGCTGCATCAAAGGTTTGATCTATCTTTTTCTTCACTCTCTGAGTCCCTGTTGATTGTGGAATAGCTCCTTAGTTTTTTGGGTTTGTTTTTTTTTCCTCATCCATCTCCTCCAGTTGCTATATGCTACAGCTGATTTGGGCTGTGAAACTGCTCTTCAGCTGAAAGAGCACCAGATGAGACTCATCTTTTGCAGCCAGGCTGTTGTTCTTAACCAGCTGGAGAGGGTTCAGCATTGACCCAAGGGAAGTCATTTATTTCAGCTCCCAGCCACACCTGTTCTTGTAACATCACTGGCCCAAAAAGCCAAGAAATGTCACCAAGACTGAGCATGACCCTCCTGCTTGCCATGGCTTTTCAGCTGTGTGCTGCTTCTGGATACCTGCTTTTCTCTGGGGGAGTTTACAGCTTGGTTTCCACTAGCTGTGGCCAGTTTTATAACCATCGGGTTGTGATGGTACCACTGATGGTCTCACCCAGTGGAGCTGTGGAACGGCCTTTGGGGTAAAACATGGCACAGAATCACAGAATCACATAATGGTGGGGGTTGGAAGGGACCTCCAGAGATCATCTTGTCCAGCCCCCCTGCGTGAGCAGCACACCCAGAGCAGGGGGCACAGGACCGTGTCCAGGCGGGGTGGGAATGGCTCCAGGGAAGGAGACTCCACAGCCTCTCTGGGCAGCCTGGGCCGCTGCTCTGGCACCCGCACAGCAAAGGAGATTTTCCTCATATTCAGGTGGAACCTCCTGTGTTCCAACTTGTGCCCGTTGCCCCTTGTCCTGTCATCGGGCACCACTGAGAAGAGTCCAGTCCCATCCTCCTGACACCCACCCTTTGGATACTGATAAGCACTGATGAGATCCCCCCTCAGTCTTCTCTTCTCCAGGCTGAACAAACCCAGGTCTCTCAGCCTTTCCCCATAAGAGAGATCCTCCAGTCCCCTGAGCATCTTGGTAGCTTTCCGTTGGACTCCACTCTCCAGGGAGAATTCTTGAGATGGAGATGAAGTTTGGAGGTGATAATGTCCATCTGGAGAAACGTGCCCTGGTAGACCTCATACTCATGTTGAGATGCATTTGCGATGCCTACATGTCTGGTTGTTCCCATGCACAGTGCCATTTCCCCAACGGCACCCCGTGTCTTGTCTTTCTGTGCCAACTTCTGACTTGGTTGGGAGGTGACAAGTCATCTTGATGTCTGCAAGGCAGCTGGCGCAGAGAGGCCTGAGCACACCTTGCAGGACCTACTTGCAACTGTAAATTAGACACCAGCAAGACGATGATTGCTGGAGAACTATGTAAACTCATCGGGTTTTATTGCTTAAGTGAAAATAGAGAGAGGTAGTGAGGGTGGTTGTCTGGGTGGAATTGATTAATTCATAATTTCTGGCTTGTTCACTGTTTTCCTGAGTGTGAATTAGCACGATTTTTCTTTAAACACTATTTGAACTTGATTATCCTCACTTGCTTCCTCTAAATATTCCTCCGAGCTCGTATCATGATATATTATTTGTGAGCGGTTCACTGCCGGTAGCGTTTTGCCTGAAAATGCAAATGATGCTGTACGCTCATGTCGCCTGGCTGGACAGATAGGAATTACGGTTCTAGATTGCTCTTGACCTAGTGGTAGGATGTGCCTCCCTGTTCACTGAACCTGGATGCTGTTACAAGAGATCCTGCTAATAAATGAGTTTGGGAGAGTGTCGCAGAAGGCAGGGTGGCAGAAAGGCTTCCGAAGCGAGGCAACAGCCCGTGGGTATTTGCAGTGATTGCTCAGAAGCCTTGCTCTTGTCATTGGCTTGTTCGTGTGTGTATTTTTGTTTTGCTCAGAGTTCATTGAAGGCTTTGTAGGAAGAGCCCCTTCAGCCATAACCTTTAAAGCTGCCATCTGAAGTATGGTGGTAGTCAGAAAAGCGACTCTCTGGAAGTGACACGGTGGCACGCAGTTGAGGATTTAGTCCCTTTCTGTTCTGCAAGTCTGCCCTGTTCATGCAATGAAAAATCTGAGTTTAATTTCTATTCCCTGCCCCCGTTTTCTAAAATGTCGATGTTCCACATCCACTCTGAGATCTTGGCACTTCTGATGAAGTTCAACGCAAAGCAGGCTCCTGTCTCTGTTGTGGCACTCGCTTTTGCTCTGCCAACGGGAGCAAGTGCTGTTTTTTCGTAGAGAATAGTGAATGGCTCTGACTCAGAGGAAGTGGATGCATTTGGTAAGTGGTGTTTTACACAGCCTGGCTTTTGCTGCAGGAACCCACCCGCAGCGGTGGCTGCAGATGTGCAGCGGCGGAGGCAGATGTAGGACCAGCATCCGAATGGCCCCGTGTCCTGCAAAACTCACCTTTGCAGAAAAAAAACCCTTTCTGTGCTCATCAGTTCTTCTCTAATGAAAGCTCTGCTGTGTTTCATCTGCATCACATTTGGCCAGGAGGACCAAAACAGTTTCTCTCCATTGCCCAGTTGGTGTAAGGCATGATGCTGAGGTCGGGCAGCTCCTGCCCCTTGTGCTGAAGGTGTTGGAGGCTGGAGCTGTGCTGGCGAGGCACACGGGAGTAGCAGGATTTATTCAAGGCAGGCGTGTGCTGCTGAGTACCTGATCTTTCTGTCCTTGTCCCCTGCAGCTCTGTAATAGATTGGCTTAGGTGTTATAATTGCATTACACCTCCCTCCCCCTTCTGTTTCCCTCCCTGCTCCTTCCACCCATCTTCAGTGTTTAATACATGCAAGTTCTGCTGCAAAGAAAACTCATAATAATAATAATAATAAAACAAACAAAAAAAAACCAAAACAAAGTGATAGCGACAGGAGGGGAATCCCATTGCTTTTTGCATCATTCCCACCTATTTTTTGGGAAAGGATGGAAAATCTCCTTGCAGTTAACGTGTCTTTAGCTGTGAAATAGGGCTTTGTAAATACAACCAATGAAAGGGGTGGGAAAAAAGCCGGGACGTTCCCACGTTCTGCTTGAGCATCCCAGATGACAGAGGGTGAGGGTGAGTGGGAGCAGAGGGTCTGTCTGGTTAACCTGCTGGTACTCAAGCCGTTAAGCCAAACATGTTTGGTATGAAGTTACTCCAATATGTGTGTGTATTTGCGCACATTTCATTTATTATATTTTATATATAGGCTTTATGTATTTTTATATAGGTTATATATATTTATTGATATATGTCGTGGTTTAGCCCCAGTCAGCAACTGAGCACCACACAGCTGCTCGTTCACTCCCCCTACCCCAGTGGGACTGGGATGGAACTGGAAGGGCCAAAGTAAGAGAACTTGTGGGTTGAGATAACAGTTTAATAATTAAAATAAAACAGTAATAATAGTAACAATAAAAATATAATGAAAAGAAAAAATAACGAAAGAGAGAGAGAGAGAGGTGAAACCTTGGGAGGGGAGAAAAACCCAAACTAGTGCTGCAGCTGCTCACCACCCGCCGACCGATGACACCAGGCCCTGAGCCGCGATCGCTGCTTCGCCCGGCCAGCTCCCCCCAGTTAATATACTGGGCATGACGTCATATGGTATGGAATATCCCTTTGGCCAGTTTGAATCGCCTCTCTTGGCTGTGTCCCCTCCCTTCCCAGCTTCGTGTGCACCCGGCAGAGCATGAGAGGCTGGAAAAGCCCTTGACTAGTTCAGCACTACCCAGCAACAACTAAAACATCAGTGTGTTATCAGTGTTATTCTCATACCAAGTCCCAAACACAGCACTGTACCAGCTACAGTGAAGAAAATTAACTGTACCCCAGTTAAACCCATGACAGTATTATATTTGCACGCATTTATTTACTTATTCATTTTTACTCCCTTCCCTGTTGATTTGCACCCACTTGTATGTTGGTGCTGCTTTGCTCTTCTGTGCAGCTCTGCACAAGGTGATGCACGTTTGAGCTTGGAGGTATAGCCGAGAGGGTAATTGGTGCCGACATAAATCATGGGTGACTGCTCAGTGCAGCCTGACTGGTTGAGAAACACAACCTTTCCTTATTTTTGGTGGCTTGTTTGTTGTCATTAGTTCTTTGTATTTTTTTCTTTGTTGTGTTTTATTTTTCTTATATGCAGAGCAAAATAAGGACAGAGAAGCGCAGCTCCTCTGAACGTGAGCAGATCCCAAGAAGTTTCCGAGGAGTAAGAAATAACGGCATCTGCGAGCACCTGCCAATGTTTGAGGATGCTCCATAGGCAACAATGCGACTTGCTTTGTTGCTTCTGTCTCATCAGCAGGTTTTTAATTAATATGGAAAAGGTCCTAGATAAAGCTCTTCGTTTTATTTTTTTTTCCTTTTCTCACTCCCCATCTGTCAATATAGAACTGGTGAAAGCTTCAGGCCATGAAAAATGCCCTGAAGATTGGGATGGCAGCCAGGCCGAGGACAGGACTTGCCTCTCTAATTACTTCTTTTCCATCTCCAATTCTTTGCCTGTTGGTCCAGCACCTTTAAGAAAATGCTGTTGCAGTGTGTTGATTTTTAACTCGGAATATTCTTTAATAATCCCTGTCACTTTATATTTATATGACACTTTTTATCTAGCAGCATTCTGTAATTCACCCATCACATAAGGAAACAGCGATTCTGTCAGGGGAAGGAACTACATACTAAAAGCTGGATTTTCTTTTTAATTGAGGTTTCTAACCTTAATTACAGCAGACTGTTGGTCCAGCAAAGTTTTTGCTTCAGGAGGAAATCTATCAACAGCATTTTCACCTCACCGAAAGGCATAAAAATAAAACCCCGGACATTTTGTTCTTGTTTGCTAATGCAGTGAAATAGCAATCTGGAGTATGAATAATGCAAAAAGGATGTGGTAGTTTGTGAGAGAAGTGAGCCAGTTCTGCTTGCTGAAGCAGGCTGAAAGTTCACCCAGAAGGAAACACCTCTTGCCACGAACGAACGAAGAAAAATGCATTTGGATGTTACTTTTAATAACAGACATGACATTTTGGAGCTCCTGGAAGGCTGTGTGGGAATCCAAGGCGTAAATCCTCCAGAGAGGCTGTAAAATTGAGCTATTCACTAATAAAAAGTAGTGTTAGAGGTGGCCTTCCATTCTGAAGTTCTGGAGAGGTTCGTATGGAAGTGAAATAGGGAGATTTGGACTTCTCTGACTACTCTGTATACCCACTACTGCATCTTCCCACCAAAATATAGCTGCTTTTTTTTTTTTTTTTCTGAACAGCTATGGAATGATGCGTAGAAAGGCTGATAGTTTTATAAATCATAAATTTGCTGAGTATGGCTAAAATGTGATTTTTACAGGGACAAAGTGGAAAGAGGGACGGTACAGTGACAACCTGTAGAGGCTGGAAGGTTATATTTCTTCTTGTCTTTCTTTTCTTTTTTTTTTTTCTTCTTTCTAATTTCGTTTTCACCCGTGCTTGTCTCTGCTTTCCCAAGAATGTAGTCTGTGTGCAGTCTTTGGGTTCATTTTGCTGCTTGGGAAATTACTGGCATCTCTGAGCACCTTTAGTGAGCAGCAATGCAGGAGTGCAGCTGCTCAGCATGCATTAAATATAGTGGCAAAGGGAGACTCTGATGAGTTAGGTACTGCTTGTCTGGAGCGCTGTGATCTGAGTCAGTGTCTTTCTGCAGATTTAAAATACTCTGAGCACTTAGCTACCACAATGGTCTCTTGGGTTTTTTTTTGAGCATTAAAGGATGGTAAAACTGCTAATTTTTATGCATTTGCTTAATTATTTGAACTTCTGCAAATGAATTTAATTTTGCATGAAATGCTGTTGCACACAGGGCATTGATTGGCGGCATATTCATGATATGGGTTTTTATTAAATCTCCTTTTGCTTCCTCTGCTCCGTAACCTGGTTAGCGGCTCTCAGGAGGGCAGTGCTGTTGCACAGAGAAGGCTGTGCATGGTAGAGACGAGGACAATGTCTGTAGGGTGAAGCGAGAGAGTAGATTAATGTCCTCAAGGAAATTTTGTCCTGCTTTTATTTTCTCTTTCCTGTTCTCTCTTTCTTCTTCTCCTCCATGGGAAGCCAAATGTAGATGGAGAGGGCTGTGCACTTAGAGGGTGTTGGTCTAAGAGACATAGGATGGAGCCATGCATCATACTTTCGCTCCCAGGTCTGCACTGTCTTGCTCTTCAGCATATTGGCACAGCAAGGAGCTAAGCTGCCCGTGGGGATGCTTCGCCACTCCCTGTGTTGTTTGCCGCTTGTGTTGTTTGCCACTTGCTTTGCTGTTCTCTTGCAGGCTGGAAAACACAGTCATATATGGGGTAGTTCTCTGGTCAGCAACAGTGTGTGAACATCTGGAGCTTCATCCTCGCCGCTCCATCAGCAGCTCCCTGCATATTTTTTTTTCTTTTTTGGATGCCCTTCTACAATCCCCTCCCTCCAGTCATCTTCACTGCTGATAAAAGTGAATTACTCCTTAAAATTTAAAGATCTGTCTACCGTGCTGTGGTGGTGCACGGGAGCTAAATGCGGTGAAGAAGAGGAACTGGGGAATTTTGCTTTTGAGAAGGAATTTGGTAGGACTAGTATTAATGGATGAGTCACCTGATGGAGATGTTAAAACCACTGGCACTAACTTACTTATCAAAGCGTAAGCTGAGTGGAAGGTACTGTGTGTCAGAGAAGTCAGAACTTGTGATGGAGTTTGAGCTGAAAACGGGAAGATGTTGATTGCTATGGGTTGGGTTTTTCAAATAACCCCTTCCTCTAGTGCTCTGGCCCATCTGGAGACTGTTGGGGACAGAGAAATCAAATCAGGTTATGCAAGTTGTTTGTAGTCTGTAAGAAGAAATAAAATAATAATAATAATTAATAAAAAAACCCAATGCTTATCATTTTGTAGTCAGTAATAATTCTCACTGGTTTCTGTAGACCATAGACTACCACGTTTAATAGGGAAAATGCGTTACAACCCACACAAGGTAATTGTGCGCCTCCTCACATAGTACATAATCTAGCCTAAAAGTATGCAGAAATGTGGGTTCAGCGAAAGAAGGCGATGGCGGCTTCTTGGAACAGGAAGACAGTAAATTCACAGGAGGGAGGAGGTGTGCATGCACCTCCAGCAATGGACATCACACCTGGTAGGACAAAACGCAGTGGCTTTGGACTTTTTCTTTGGAAGATACCTTTTGTTCACGCAAATGAGTTAAAGGGCAATAAATGGGAATTGGACAACCTATAGCAACCTGAGAGCAAAATAAACTGTCTGTTTAAATTTAAGTTTATAAAATCCTGGAGTAAAACTGCCCGGACTAATTTCATTGGACCAAGGGAAGTTGTGCTGCAAGTAGCTAGGATGGCACTTAAATAACCCATTAAATAGCCATGTTATAAGAATCAAAATTGATGATTTTATGTGCATTTGTATTGTGGCCCATATCATCACAGGTAAATATAACATAGATTAATAAGAAAATTTTCCTTATTAACTTGCTTTTAAGGTGGATAAATCTGAACTTGAGCAATTTGCAGTAGATCAAGTCTGAGTAGCCATCAGTTGCACATTAATAGCTGAAATCAAAGCTAGGGTGAATGCAGATCTGTGGATTTATTTTTTTATTGTATCTCTGCTGTTTTCTGCTATTATAGTCTTTGTGTTATTTTTGTGTGCAATTCTTTGTAGCTCCACTTTGCCTTTTTGTTTTTCTTTTTTTTAAAGACAACTTGGGGATCCAGGTTTATAAACACAGGAGAAAAAAACCAGCTTCCCTGTGAAAGTATTAATTTCAGATGGTGGAGGAATGTTTTAGGGGTGCTTACATGTTGAATATCTTGATGTTGTGAGAAAGGAAGGGATAGGCTGCAAAGGGCAACTGGGAGATACTGTCTTACAGGGTAATGGGGAGCAAGTGGAAGAATGGCAGGGTTAAATCTCAGGATAAGGGAAACATGATTTTTCCATGAGCCTTCTGGATGGCTTGAAGTGGAGTAAGATGCATATGCCAAAGCTGGCGAAACAGCGGCTGCAATAGTTGGAAGACGAGGTTGTGGGCGCAGCCATTCTTCCCCAAGCTGTGAGCCCACAAACCCAAATGGGCGCTGCAGGAGGTGACCAGGTTCCTGCCCTTGGGGAGCTCTCAAGAAGAAAATTATTCTGATCTTGGGTAACATTTGAGGTGGTAACCACAACTGAAAAAAAAGAAGGTAGCTGTATACGCATAAGTGAGTCTGGAAGATGTCTACATGATTTGTGTCTGTGCGAATGGAAACTCTGAGAGGGAAGGAGGAGAGGACAGAGCTGGGAAGTTGGAGGAGCAGGTCACAGCAAGAGAACCACTGACTGTGTGAGGCAAGAGATAGGTCAGGAGAAGAGTCATAGGAACAGGGTTAAGCATTTGGACACTGTTGAACTTAAACGTTCTAATTTCACCTTCCAGCTGTGGTGTTTTATACCTGTTGCTGCCTGGGGTGGATTAGCCTCCGCAAAGAGCTAAACACCCACCCAGCCGCTCACCTCCCACCTCAAGCTGGATGCGGGAAGAAAATAAGATGAGAAAGCTCATGGGCCAAGATAAAGACAGGGTGATCACTTACCAATTACCATCATGGGCAAAACAGACTCAACTTGGGGAAAAGTAATTTATTGCCAATTAAAATAGATTTGGGTAGTGAGAAACAAAGATAAAATTAAAACCACACCTGCCCTCCATACCCCAGACTTTTTCCCAGTCTTACCTTGACCCCTTCACTCCCAACTCCTCTCCCCGTGAGGGGCGCAGCGGTGGGGATGGGGGCTGCGGTCAGTCCATCGCAGCCCCTCTCAGCCACTCCTCTCTCCTCACACATCTCGCTGCTCCCACTTGGGCTCTCCATGGCTACAGATGCTGCAGGGAATATCCCCAATGCCAGGACACTGGACACCCAGCACTTGCCCTTTGGTGCTCATCTGATCTAAGGCAGCTTTGAAGTAGCCCGATGGGGCAGGGAGGAGAGGGGGGAAGCCATGGGGTGTGATTTAGGAGTGTTTGGACAACGACAGGATTTACATGTTGTATCTCAGCTAGTAGGAAACCCTCCCTCAGTGGTGCTGGCTCATTGAAGATAGTGATTTCAGACTCTTTTTTTTATGATAGCACAAATTGAAGTTTCTGAAGAAGGAGGGATGGGGTGATGTCCAGTTCTGAAATATTATCCTTGATGCCAGAGATGTGGGAAAAGGGACTTTTAAGAGAGTTTTGCTTTGTTGTTTCTCTTGGAGAGCGCAGGGAGAAGGTTGACATACCTGTATAACATGGGAACTGCAACTTGGTGTGAAAGGAGAAGCTTTATAGCCTTTCTATCCTGTTCACAGTATGTCATGCAAACTACCTGTAAGCTTCATGCCCCATTTCTCTATTTTGGAAATACTTTCTTTCCATCATTTTTCCTGTTGAGGTGTGGCAGGACCTGCCTGTGACTATGTCGATGTATATGAAAAATCTGCCTGGAAGTGGGAGACAGAACCACAAACTGTTTTTATAAACTAAGATAAAACTCTGTGTGTCCCCTGTGGATGCTTTGAATGAAGCAGAGATTGCACCAAGTCCTGGTTCTGCCATGCAACACCCATTGCAGACCCAGGGTGCTAAGAACACCTCTACAGGGGCAGGAGGGTTGATTTTTATCTAAATAGAAAATGGGCAAAATAAAAAGAGTGGCAGCAAGAAGCCACAATTTTGCCTAAAAGTTGCTCTGTTTGCTTCTGAAGCATCCCCTGATGTGACCATGTCTCCTAGATGGTTGTAGGACCATCGAACCCGGCTGGGTGAAGCTTGCTTCAGGAATCCAGAGCCCTGACTTACCTTCACTTGCTCATTTGGATCTGCAAGGCTGAACTTTGTCTTTTCTTTTCCTCTTTTTGGGACTTAAGGCCCCCCTCCCTTCCCTGGATGTCCCTTGAGCTGTTGCTCCAGCTCAAGTACTGTCCAGCCTGGTGAAATCTCTTCTGGAGCAGCACGTCCAGCTGTAAAATTAATAAAATGAGATGGTGGTTTTATGTAACACCTTTCAGCCTCCAAGTATCTCCTGGTACTCTTCAGAATAGTGAGCTCGATGCTGCTGTGCTGAAAACCAGAGCAGCAGCCCTCAACTTGGGCATGGGCATGGTGGGTTTTAACAGATGGAAATGATCTAGCGGGCTCCCAGGCTGGTGTCCAAGAGCATAGAACTTCCCCAGTGGCATGTTCTTCACCATCTAGCAACGCGTCCTGTGTCTCAGTGGTTTTTTTTTTAATCATTCTTCTGCTATCTCCATATCTTTTTGTAAGAATGTGTAGATCAAGGTTTGTAGATCAGTGCGGTTTGGATGGTGGGCTGGGACTCATTTGGTTTGGTTCTTTTTTTGTGGGTTTGGGGCCTCAGGCACCACCAGGAAATTAATCACAGAATCACAGAACAGTAGGGGTTGGAAGGGACCTCTGGAGATCATCTTGTTCAGCCCCCCTGCGTGAGCAGCACCCCCAGAGCAGGGGCACAGGACCGCGTCCAGGCGGGGTGTGAATGGCTCCAGGGAAGGAGACTCCACAGCCTCTCTGGGCAGCCTGGGCCGCTGCTCCGGCACCCGCACAGCAAAGGAGTTTTGCCTCAGATTTCAGTGGAACTTCCCGTGTTCCAACTTGTGCCCGTTGCCCCTTGTCCTGTCGTCGGGCACCGCTGAGAAGAGCCCAGTCCCACCCTCCTGACACCCACCCTTCAGATACTGATAAGCACTGATGAGATCCCCCTCAGCCTTCCCTTCTCCAGGCTGAACAAGCCCAGGTCTCTCAGCCTTTCCTCCCCAGGGAGATGCTCCATCCCCTGAGCATCCTTGTGGCTCTCCACTGGACTTGCTCCAGCAGCTCCCTGTCCTTCTTGAACTGGGGGGCCCAGAACTGGACACAGTAATGAGTGCCCTTAACGTAAGAGAGCAGAGTGGGAAGATTTCCTTAGCCTAGGACCCAAATGTCTGTTGGTGAAAGACAATGGGAAAAGTGTCAAAAGGAGTTGATTTAGCCCAGAAATGGGAAGTTTGGCAAAGAGGATAGTGAAAGCACCCAGTGTGATGGGAGCAGAGCTGGAGATGAGTTTGAAGTTGAGCTTTGTTGATGGTACCCATCTGGTTATTTTCCTGCATGGTAGTTTGCAAGCTAGGACCTTGCGGCTCTCCTGGTGCCTGATGCATCACTGAGAGCCAGCTTTTCCACTGTCCTGGCCCTGCACCTGTGGTTCCTTCTGGCCTTAGAATCATTAAGGTTGGAAAAGACCTCTAGAATCATCAAGTCCAACCGCCAATCCAACACCACCATGCATCCTAAACCATGCCCTTAAGTGCCATCTCTACACATTTTTTGAATACCTCCAGGGACGGTGACTCCACAGGGCAGCCTGTTCCATGCCTGACCGGTCTTTGAGTAAAGACATTTTTCCTAATATCCAATCTAAGCCTGCCCTGATGCAGCTTGAGGCCATTTCCTCTTGTCCAAGGAACTCTGCCTTGGGTGTCCCCAAGCCAAACGGCTCCACATTTGAGTCCTGCTGGTGATAGTTTCTATGTGTATCATGTTTTTCCCCTTGTCTGGTACAGCTGCATTTTGAGGAGTTTTGTCTGACAACAATGTTTCTCTGATCTTTGCGAATACACGTTGGGACCCTTTGTGCACTTTCACACATAGAGGTATAGAAAGAGTGACAAGCCTGCACTTTCTTTTCCCTTTTACCTCCACTGTAAATGCAAACGCTGTGAAAGAACATCTCAGACTACTTTCTAGGTCCCAGAGCTGCTGTAATGAAGAAAACCAGCAGTCTTTTCAAGCTGTGACCTAAAATAGGATCTGTCTTCCCAATTTTTTTAAGTTTCTGTACTTGTAAATCCTCTGGTTTAATGCCTCTATTATTTTTTTTTTTCTTTTTTCTATTTCCCCACCCTCCTAGTGATGTATTTACTACACTAGATAATGTTAAGGGTCTTATATATTCTTGCATAAGAGACTTTTTTTTTGTATTTGTGCCTTCCTGGAAGAAACACTCTACTGCTAAGATACCAAGAATATTGCAGACTTCCATTATCAAACAAATTTTGTGCAAAGACAAGAAAGATATATGTTTGTAATACAAAAATTTATGTAGAGCAGCACTAACACAAAGTTGAACACAGTTGTTTCTTTGCATTCTGTTTCTGAATTTAAAAAACAAAAAGTATCAAACAGCAGAAAACCCAAACAAACAAGAAAAGACTTGTAATATTTAATGGAGAAGTGTAAGGACGCAATTTGTTTGTATAATTTAAACATTTCCACAAAGACAGAAACAAGGGTAGAATGTAAATAGCTCTTGGGGAAGAGGATGCTTTCTTTTTTTACGGTCTTCAGACAGAAAAGCTGGTGTATTGGTAGGCACTGCTCTTGACTCCAACAACTGGATCAAGACAAGCCTCCAGAAGAGAGGTTACTGGTCATGGGAGCGTGGCTTGGAAACCCTGACAAGCTTAGTGACGAAAGGGACTTTTTTTTCCTTGATTCATGTGACACAAAATCATCATTTTCTGCCAAACATCAGTTTTTCACTTAAATTGTCTTGGCTGCCCCGAGGACCGAAGAACAACGTTCTGGATGTAAGTGAAGCAGGAAGGCTGTATTAGAAGACAGTGTGCATGTCTTGCAGTTAGGTTTTTTTTGGGATGATCTGAAGGCAAGTGATGTTTCTTTGTTTTAGGAGCTTCAGTTTTCGCATGCCAAGGGAGCAAGTTCTCAAACTGGTCCCGATAACCTAGTCTAAATTAACCTCTTTATCCCATCTTGTTGACTGGAGATTTTATGGAGCTTTTCAGTGGTTTTAGTGTCCATCATATGGTTCCTACTTCACATTGATGGAAGGAATGGAAATATGTTTGATATGGAGCAGCTGTATCCCACCTGCGCCCAGGGGAAGCAATGATTTCACTAGAGAAAAGTGCTGGCAATTGCCTCCAAAACAATTTGTTTTGAAAAGAGGTTTACTTGGCAGCCTTTCCACACCGGGATGTGCTTGGGATCCAAGGCTCCTGCCCTTCCTGACTTGAATGACTGAACTCTGACACTGGATTTCAAGAGCATCACAAAATGGAGTTTGAAGATAATGATATGAAAAAGAAGGGGAGAAGAAGATTTAGACTGGATAGAAGGAAGAAATTTTTTCAATGGGGGTGGTGAGACCCTGGCCCAGGTTGCCCAGAGAGGTGGTTGATGCCCCATCCTTGGAAACATCCAAGGTCAGGTTGGACGGGGCTCTGAGCAACCTGCTCTAGTTGAAGATGTCCCTGCTCACTGCAGGGGGGTTGGACTAGATGACCTCTAAAGGTCCCTTCCAACCTAAACCATTCTATGATTCTATGAAGAAGTGGCATCCTCTCCAAGGCTTTTGCTTTCATTTTCATAGACATTCATAATTTAGTTGAAAATGTGAATTGAGCAAGTTTCAAGCTGCTGGAGTTGATGCAGTTGTTTACCAAAAGATGAGGGTTAGGGGGCTTCCTGAGACACATGGTTACTTCAAGGATTATTTATTAATATATTTTTCTATTTTTATTACCAGCTAAAATGCTTCAGGTGTGTTCATGTGCAGTTTCTGTGCACCAGAACAAGGTCTGTCAATGCAAGCTCAGGGCTAGTGTGCTTTGCCCCACAAGGTGCCTCAGAGGAGACACCCGAATTAAGCAGTTAATTTGCTGTCTATAACAAAGGAAAGTCAGGAGGAGAAGCAAGGAGGACAGAGGCGGGGAAAGCTACTTGTCACAGTTGCAAAGAGAATTAACGAAATGCTGGAGAAACTTGATCCCAAAGAAAATTCATTTGTGCCCCAAATCCGTTGGTTTCATTCAAAATAGCATTGGGCTACCAGAGAATAATCAAGTTAGCTCAGCTCTGGTCAGGAACATCAGTGACAGAATCATTGTCCTAGAGAAAACGTCATCAAACTAGCACCCAGATGCTATTGAAGATGCTGCTGCACACTTCGCAGCCATGGAAAAGCCGGGTGACACTGCTGGAAGCCACCCCAGATCTTTTCTTTCTCTTTCCCAGAAAATCCACCAAGGCAGTTACGGTCCTTGCATCCATGCATGTGCTGAGCTTTGCCACTGAGTGTAGCTCCGGTGGTTTCAGTGGCAGCTGAGAAACAGATTATAAAGCCAGAAGGAATCACTCTCATTATCTAGTCTGACCTTTTAGATAGCACATACCTTAAGTCTTTTTCCTTTCAGTTATTTTCCCTCTGTACTAAAGCATATCTTTTAAGTGGGGGAGGGAAATTTCAATTTAGATTCTCTCGCATTGATTTTTTTTTTTTTTAAATTTCCACAGTAGATTTTTTCCAGTGGTAATGATCCCTCCTGATGGAAATTTTCACCTGGTTTCTAGTTTGTGACCGAGTTTAAAGTTCATCCTATGGTGAGTTGGCTTGTTTGGCTAATCAAAGAGTCACTTAAAGATTATTTCCATACAATGATGATGGATACATAAACATTTAGATAAAGGTGCACCAAAACGTACCTTTGGCTAAACATATCACAGTCATGGAAAAACTCGGTATTTCCAATATTTTAATATTCTTCCGGATTCTCTTTTAATGCTTGGTCAGTGTTTCATAGAACTTGGCAGTAGAGTTGGACCCAACGTGGCCATGACTGGGAGCAGCACTGAGAGGTGTGGAGGTGACCTCCCCATGTCGGTGACCTGTTAGCACAACATTTTTAACCAATTCCATTGATCCTTGCATGACCTTAAACTGTTTCTGCAAAGTCATTGATAAAAATGACCCAGGACCAGCCAAGAATCCATCCCCATTGGACTGGTCTGGAAATACGTTCCATCTCTTGTAATTGCATGCATGGAATTGTAGCGTGATATCTTGTGGTTGACGAGTTTTTTATCCTGGGATGTGTTGGTTTTCTTTGGTCACTCAAGATGGTGCTCTGCCTCACGGGCTTCAGTATTGTCACCCTTATCATCGCGACTTGTGATCTTGTGGGCGAAAACATGTCACTGAGTTCAATAAGCCACGGTTTCCATAAATCTGTGCTGATGTGAATAGTTGCCAACTAGGTTACCAGTAGTTGGAGAACCAATGCATTGAGCTACCCCTTGCTGAAGAGGAAGCAAGGGTTAAATTGCCCACCGCATCAGGAATTTAAAATATTCTCCTTTAATAATTGAGTCCAACATCATCTGTTTCTTTTCCTTTTTTCTTCCCTCCCCGCCCCGTTTCTTTTACTGGATTTGTTGTTAGGCTGGCAGGGCATTAATGAGCGCTGTATTATCTGTTTTACCCTTTAGCTTTGATTCAACATTAGCTTTTCTTCTGGAATTTCCTTGATTTTTTCCAAATGGTGTCACAAATCAGCACTAATGAGCCAAATCGCTGCTTGCTGTGCTCTTTCACAGCGTTGGTGCTTATGTTACCGAGGCTTGCTGGATTTAATCACATCTGAGCTGCTAGTTTTGAACTTTCCTGAACAACTGATGGGGTGGACAATATTTTCAACCGGCTTTCAGTGAAATTTTGTATTTGAATGTTTCCCAGATATTTTCCAAAGATAAAAAAAGTTACAAATTTTCTTGATTTTTCTGAATTATTTCTTAGTTCAGTCTCTCCTGTCCCGTCCTGCACCAGCTCCATTGTGTAAGTTAGCTTTTGCCCTTTTTTTTTTTACTTATTTGCTTTTTTTGGCAATAGTTTTCTTGTATGGTTTTGGTTGTTTGTTTGGTTGGGTTTTTTTTGTGTGTGTTGTTTTTTTTTCTTCTTTTGGTGTTTTTTTTTTTGTTTGTTTTTTTTGGGGGGGGTGTTTGTTTGTTTGTTTG